>JAGFPH010018215.1:0-16634 GCA_018207615.1 Philaenus spumarius | reverse complement strand
ATAAAACTTTGAATATAAGCTGGGGAATGGAAAACCTTATTTTAAAACTTATAATCAAGTCAAGGGATTGTTTTTATGTGTCAATAGGGTTTGGTTATGGGTTTTATTTGGATTTGGTTAAAGTTGGATGTAAATCATAGACCCGTTGGGATACGAGATGGCTCGAGCTTTTAAAGTAGTTGCTCGGTGTACGTATGTTGTCTGGATTACATCACTACATGAAATTATTCTATGTACTGTTGCACAAATATAAATTGTGGTTTCTTTTACTGGTGTATTATTTGCATTTCTCAGAACATTATAGGATAGTAAGATTTTTTTTAGAAAATTTAATTATTAAAATGTTAACAAAATAATGAAAATAATAATAAACATTTCTTTCTAAAGGTTATGTACTCATTGAGTTACTAAAGCAACGAATACATATAACAGACGACTGTTTCCATGTGTTTATCAAAATAAGAACATAGTCGGAGTCTTATTGTTATTGTAACACAAAAAACAAAAATATTATTATTGTAATCCCAAGGCTACGTTACACAAATTTATCTTAAAATGCGAGCGAAGAGGCCATGTTTTCTCGTAAATTTTTAAGGAGATTTATTGTAAAGACATGCTTTATCAATTTCTCTTCACTTCTCTATTTAGTTTCATTGAAACACCTTTAAAGACTATTAAGCTAGAACAAAAAGATAAAAATTGTTTTAATGCAAGGCATTACTAACCATTTTAGATATGTCCCGAGGTAGTTGTAAACTGTAATTTTGTAAATAGTATGATAATTTTATAAATGTGTCCTCTGTGTGGTATTAAGCGTCTTGTCCTTCTGTGTTATCTTTTTGATATTCAGGTCACGTTGTTCTAGGCCATTAGGCAGATTACACCTATGTTGGAATAATAGTAAACGAAATGTGTTTAACACAAAACCGACCTATACAATTTAGATGAAACTTTAACTGACGTAATTTATCAAACTTTATCAACTATTAGATATGAAGGGATGTTAGTTTGTAAAAAACACAGTAACATAGTTTTGGAGTTATCATTGCTTCAACGTTAAAAAGCACACATACAATAATTTAACAATACAAATTGTAATAAAACATTTAGGACTGTAAATCTTTATCTACAGGCTTAATAATAATATTAAGATGTAAAATTTATTTGTTTGTATGTATGTAGGGGATATTCTCTCTAACTACTGAACTGATTGAAAAAATAATGTTACTAATGAAAAGCTACACTATCAATGAGCCGTTTACTAGAAAATATTTAAAAATATATAATTTCTGTAAAACTTGCAGAAAACGATTTTACTTTCTGACTATACAGAGAAAGTATAGTACAGAGAAAGTATAGTGATCGCAAAAAAATCTATGTTGAGATTTTTGTGGAAATATCCGTTTTGGAGCCTCCTGAGTCCAAAAAAAGTGGTTTTTACAAAATGTCTGTCTGTATGTATACAAAGCTCGAGCGAAAAATATTCGATCGATTTCAAACAAATTTGCACCAGTAGGCCTGTATAGATGCACGAAAAACGGCTTTGAAAAATTTTGAAAAACAATTCTCTTTTTGGCAAAAACCCGCAAAAAATCTGTTATTATTTTTTTATAAAAAAAAGGCTGTAACGATTTTGATTAAACTTGGCTTATTTGTAGCTTTTAATGTACCGTACCATATGCAAAAAGCCGCATATTTCTAAAAATTCTCGTTTAGCTAGTAATAATATAATAACTGATTTTTGGGGTTTTTGGCCATAAAGGGGTTGTTTTTTCAAAACATTTTAAAAAATTTTTTCGTGCATCTATTCAGGCCTAATTGACGTGTTTGGTGCAAATTTGTTCGAAAATCGATCGAATAGTTTTCTCTCTAGATAATAATAATAATAATATTTATTAGTTAATGTCCTACTTAAATAAAAAAATCACCTCTCCTACCACACTCTACAAAATTATGAAGTCACAATGAATCTGTTTAATAATTTAAATATGTTTGTGAGAAAGTATGTGCCAGTTCCTGGTACCGTTTATTTTCTGAAATTTTCAT
Organism: Philaenus spumarius; assembly: GCA_018207615.1. Classification (NCBI taxonomy): domain Eukaryota; kingdom Metazoa; phylum Arthropoda; class Insecta; order Hemiptera; family Aphrophoridae; genus Philaenus; species Philaenus spumarius. Next base: position 14,588 of record JAGFPH010018215.1, on the reverse strand, counting down.
TTATTCCAACAGGTTCCTTGGGTAAAAAACCATTGTATACCAAATTTTAAGGAAATTCTACGGGTCATTTTCTACAAAATATTTTAAATATACAATTTTTAGTCATTTAAGAATCTAATGTAATACAGTACTATTTTCTTAATGAAATTAGATTATCAGCTGATTTCGTACTTTTGTATCCTCAATTTGTTTTTGTTTAGGAGTAGTCCTTTAATATGTTGGTTATTTTTAGTTTATATTAAAACTGATATATCATAAACGTAATCCGTATTCATTCAAACATTTATTATTATTTACCATCCTAGCTTTGAAGTTATTACTAAGCCTCGTACCAATAAATTTAAAAGAAAATATTATTTATTATGTGTGAGGAGTCAGCAAGGCCATGCTTGGCTTGCGTTTTATTGGGAAATATATGAACTTAGAATGTTTAACAGCAAATGTATTAATGTTAGTCAAGACTTTAAGATAAATACATCTTTAAATAATGTGGTTGACATACAACTAATCTTGTCGAGGCCTGAAGGTCTTGACACTTTGCTGGGTACATAATGATGATTTTAGAAGGGATAGTAGATTGTGGTACACGTGTTCTTTTGATCAGAATATAAAACTGTTTAATGTAATTTCAATAAACTTTTAATAGGACAGCTTGACATTTAGGAAGATCCAAAAGTTTAGAAGCTACAGTTAACTAGAAACATCAAACAATGAAAATTGTGTACAATGTCAAAAAGTATGAACAAATTTAATGAAAAGTTATGTATTTACACGTAATTATTTCAATCAATAATTACTAGCAGCTTTACTAGCAACATTCGTTTTATGACAGACTGTACATTATTGATCAATATGCAAACAACCTGTGTGTACATCAACATCGTTGCTGCAATTATATGCAATTATTAAATTTATGCGTTATTGTTCTATCCCCATGTAGACTGAAGAAGAATGATGTGCATGTCGTCATTCAATATGTATTACCTTTCATTTCGCTTAATCAAAAATTATTTTGCTTCTCACAGAGGGTACGTGCTGGTTGTTATGTGCAGAACATTTGACAAGCTAATTAAACAAAATCTTTTTCGGCTTGAGCTAACGACGCGGGTGGATTTTGACGTTCCAATTTATTCCCAGAAACGTCAAGCGAATTTATACGACCTTTGCGCTAAGGTTTACAGCTATTATAATTTTTAGACACCAATCTCAGCAAATTTAGAAGATTTACAATAATTTTGAAAAGGCTCGATATTGAGTTTTCTGTTAAAAGAATAATGTGTTTTCTGTTCTATGCCCCCATTTTAGTCACTTCCTCTAAAGTAAGTGTTTTTAGACAAAAGTTTTAAATAATGATTATGGTTCTGAACCTAATGAACGAGTTATACATTTTTTTGTTAATAGGTTCAAAAAGCGATATAGATAAATATTTAAACTTTTGTTGACTTGGTTTTGTTGTCTAGAAACCATTGAACGAATAACTAAATACTAAAACTATAGCACTTTTTTCAAAATCTACCTATTACTTATTAATATAGCAAAATGCACAATTAAAAATTCTGTAAAAATAGAGCAGAATATACGAATTGAAATCAAATATTACGTGTTTAAAGACTAAAATTAGCAACTGCGCAAGTCTCTTTACATTTTAGATTTTGTTATGATTGCACTTTGATTGTTCTCATACTGAGACATTTGCCTTGTGAATTAATGTAGTGTGTTTATACACGTATGCACTTAAAACATTGTTTCTTTAATAACTACAATTAATTGTTTTCCTCGTGAGATTGGGTTTAAACACTTTAATTTTTGTATTTAGACAATGAGCCTCTAACGCTTTCCCCCATATATTTGACGTGTAACATTCAATTTGGTAAACTTAAAAATATTTGTGTGTATGCAGCAGTAATTAGTAATTTTGCAAAAAAAAAAAACTGAAAAGTTAAACATAATTGGTCTGTGTGTTTAATAATATAACCTTAGGTAAACGGAGAAAAACTGATAATATCCATAATTGTGTGATTTTTCTTACAGTTTGTGTACCATTATGACACTTATGACAGTAAATTATTGATTTATTAGCAATATCAGTAAATTCATGAACAAGATATGAGCACTTGACTGCAACTGCCATGGTTTTAGGCTTATGCTTAGCCTAAACATAGTCTATATACAGAAGTGCAAAGTCTAAAACTTGTATTTTTAACAGGGTTGGTAGTGGTCCACAGTGATGTAAGCCTATTTGTTTTTGCAGCTAACCAACACATTTTCATCAAACATGAAGATAAAACACTGAATTATGTTAAGTCATTTGAAAAAAAACAAAACAAAATAATTATTGATATAGAAGAAAGCGTTAGCACATCAAAATCTTAGAAGTTAGCTCAGCAATGACCTGGGATAAAAATAACAAACAAAAGCTGATGTCAAAATGTTAAAAACATTTCACAGGTACTAAACAGAAACACAGAGTAGCCAACATGAGAAAACTTTACTTCATAAAATTTAATGTATGATAATACCTAAACTGCTTTCGAGCGTTCAGCCACCCAAAACAATATTTTTTTCACCAACTTCTAATTGAATTTAAAAAAATATATTACGTTATTCAGCACATTCTGAAAAATAATAATCAATAATAACAAAAAGTGTGAACAAATTTTTTCCTTTTCAAGTCCCTTATGGCCTCTCACCTCAACGGTAGAAAAAATCATAAAGTTTGGGAGACAAAATACACTATTCACAAATAAAAATAGTATCTAGCCTCGAACCAAGGTGCTTAACAGACACAAATGTTGAGGATAACGTTTTGTGTATTTATTACATCCACGTGGTTATGCGATTTCACTTGATTACATTTCTAATAAAGGATATTATATATGGAAGGCAGCTTGGATATTTGGGTTATAAATGTTCATACCAGGATGCGTGTATAATATAGCAGGCATTTATGAATTGTAGACTAAAAATACAGCATGTGGGTTAAGGGGATTCGCCACTATTAAGAGGTTTTTTTTTAATTTTTATATTTTTAACTTTGTAATTATTTTTATATGGTTTAATACAAGTAAATAAGTGGGTTTTTGGAGAAACATTTTTTTTTTTTACCATATATGTATTTTTATTTCAGGTTTTGGGGATTTTTTAACGTTTTTCGGGTTATTTTAAAATTTTGAATAACTTTTTCGTTTTTCAACTAATTGGAATCTTATTTTTTTATTTTGTAGAATTTGAGGTATAGAAACTTTTTGTAAATGGAAATTGCAATATCAGTTCCAGAAAAAATGTTATAAAGCACCAAACATAGGTAAAAATAATTTTTCTATGTATATTTACATATTTATTTTTATTTTGTTTTATTTTTAAGTTAGACTGTTTTCCATTTTCAAAAATCTTCTATTTATATTGACAAATAAGTGGTAAAAATTTCAAAGGCCTAGGTGCAATACTTTAATATTTATTCAAATTTATGTACAACCAGACACTGTAAAACCAATCTTGCGGGAAACAACGATCAAAGTCAAGACACTGAGTTGAACTGGACTTACACTCTAGAATTCTCCTGCTCCATATGTGAGTCCTTCATTGGCCCTCCTTTTTTCTTCTTCAGCTAGTTGGGCAGCTTTTACAAGTCTTCTAAACTTTTTGAATTTTTCGGTTGACCTGACACTCCGTTGTTGAAGGCGCTGCATATCTCTCTTTCGAGCGAAGTGCACGGTTTTTCTTCCAGGTGATACTCCAGATTTCTCAAGAAAGTTTGTCATTGTAATGACGTATCCTTCATTATATATACATATGCCTTCTCCCACTGCTGCATCAACTCTTCTTTTGGCTGTGAAAGTTACTTTGGGGCATTTGCTCCATATTAGGCTGTGAAGAGACTCGTTAGCATTTTGCGTTTTCCCCTGTGAGCAACGTTTGAGAAGATAGTCTGTGGAAAGGCGCATGTAAAGGGGCGACACATGCTTGTAAACTAAGTCATTTAGGGGTGTTTTTATGCACTCAGCATGTTTCCTTGGTGCCACTTCATTTGATATGTCCCTCTGGTAAAAGCACCAGCTTTCTTTGCTGGTAGGGCATTTATCGTGACGTGGCTTCTCATCTGTTGATCTGCAATGGTCCAGGGAGGCAAGTATTGCATCTCTCATTTTCTGAACGTTGTCTAAGTTATTTATGATAGCATTTCTGTAATATTGAGTCAGCTTGTCGATTGTTTTGGCCTTGAGACTTCCATGTGACTTTCCGCCAAGGGTTATCTTTTTTATTTTACAATTTGTTAGAATTTTCCTAAGTCCAGTTCCTAAACGTTTCGCCACATGGTTCACGCATTCTTGTTTTTCAATTTTTATGTCATCACCATATATGTTCAATGCACTTACGTGATCAAAGGACTTGGCATCACCATCAGATATTACACTTACATATCTAAAGCCAATGTTTTCGGACCTTTTCCAAAGCCGTTCTGCCGCTTCGGTCTCCATCGCACCCGACGAACCCACATAGTTTGCTTGGCAGTTTGGTTTGTGACTGGTGGACCATTCTTTATACTCTGCAGATTGTTCATCAACTTTACACTTCTTCTTCTTCTCACACACTCTGCAGTATTTTGACAAAACTTCAAAATCTATTACTAACCCCGTAATAACCTCTATCACACAGCCAACTCCATATTTTGAGGTGAAACCTCTCTTTTGCCACGAGCCATCGTAACTTACTGCAATATTGATGGGCTTTACAAGATCTAACTTATTTTCAACTTCAGAGTATGCTTTCATAACTTCTACTCTAGCGTTTTTGAGGCACTCCTCTGTACAGAGTTTTACAACTTCAGTTAGTTGGCGTGTGTGTCGGTCGTAGGCCGAGTGGTTCAAACATGGCATATTCATTCCCATTGAAAACGTTTGCATAGCCATGTGACCTTTCCCAAAAGAACTGAAAGTTTTCACCATCCTTCTGTTTATATCAAAAGGTTTCAACTTATTTGCATTTCCAGTAGGCTCACTTTCAATTCTTTCTGATGTTGTGAAGATATTTACTTCTTTACAGGAGTTACACTTGATTGAGAACTGTTGTGCAAATCCAAATACACTGGACACTGTAACATTACAATTTACATCAAGGCAGTGTTTGCAAGGAATACCTTCAAAAAACTTAGAGAGAGCCGACACATCAACTAACAATAAGAAGGCGCGTTGTCGCACTGCTTAGCGGGAGTCTTATATGAGGAAACAAGTTCAAAACCCGTAGGCCTAGCTTTTTTGATAGGAGGTTCTTCGGAACTATCTAGACATACTTCAGGACTCACTGCAGCATCACTCACAACTTCTTTACTAGAGCCAGATATTACACCATCATCATTAGAAACAGGCCTATCTTCATTTTCAGTTGACTCTAAATTAGCTTCCTTACTTTTGTCCCACCTCTTTGCCATGTTTTCTCTGGTTAGAGCTGCCCTCTTGGTTTTAGAGGATTTTACCCTACCCATTTCCAAACCTAAGATCACTAGGCCTAGTTCAATTTTATAAGTTACTAAAAGCAAAGCACAAGTGTACACTAATCACAATTATTCAGTAAAAATCAAACTACACGATGTCGATTCGTGCTAAACTTCGGTTTTCACAAAGTAAAAATACTAAATTATCACTTAGAATAAATTCACACCAACAATAACAGCTTCAGATAAACACAAACATAACCTCATCATTCTTTATTTTGTAGCAGACAGAAACAGCTGAGTAATATTTCAGCCAGATTGCAGGTTAGCCAACATATTATAAACTAATAGTATATTGATGTTGGGTATATGATATAAATTAATTATAATGATATAAGCTCTTTTATGAACTAATACTTATTCCTATAATTTAAAATAGGCCTACATTTTGAAAATTATCTAAAAACATGTGGTGAACAAACTTGTATGTAAAATAAAACTTTTGTCAAAAAAACGAAAAACCGCAAAATGTAGTAACTTTTTATTTAATTTCTTTACATATGAAATAATGATTAGAATGACCTAAAATTTTGTACACACACTCACAAAAGTATGTATATTAAGAAAAAATAATAATAAAAAAAATGAAAAAAATTCAAAAAAATGGCTTTTAATAGTGGCGAATCCCCTTAAAACAGCATGGTTATAATATGAATATATATTAGGTAGGCTTTTATTACATGGTATTAAGCATATGTTAAACTAAATGATCATTACTTTCACAAATAATTTGGAGCGATTGCCATTTAAAATATTATAAAAATAAATTGCCTGAGACTTTTAATGTTATAAATAAAAATAAAAAGTAAACTTTCTCCAAGTAAACATAAACTAAAATCCAAAATTAGAAAATAAAATATCATTACAAGTGTTTAATAATTTATTTATTAAAAAAATGTCATACGATTTAAGAAACGAAAGTCAATATTAAAATATTTAGGTATGAATTCTTAAAATTTAACATGAAAAAAACAATCTTAAATTCAATAAACCAATAAAAAATATAAACCTAAAATACAACCTATTTTAACAAATTACGTTTAACTATTTGCTCACAACAAAAAGACTAAACAAATATTTAGGCCTACATGGATAAAAGCATTTTGCAATAATTAACAACCTTTCTATATAAATTATAATACATCTTGACTAGTGAGAGTTGTCATTCTAAGTGATGCTTGAGTCACAACTAACAAATTATAACTCACAGCAAGTGTACAGTAAAATGCATTTAAGGGGACCCGGTAGGCCCGAAATTACATGTGTTAAATTGGTCATTTTTGTGCACACTTTTCTCAGAAACTGTTAGACGTAGGTAGTTGAATTTTTGCACCTTTATTGTTAGTCTTATAAACTACACTTTAACACAAGGATTTGTTAAAAAAAAATTCTGTTGCCTAGCAATATTGTTTTTCGGTTTTTTACTTTATTTGCCCAAAATTGTCATATAAACCTTTTTTTATTTCAAAAAGTAATTATTATTTTAAGATTTCCCTGTATTAAAGTGTGGATTAATAGGTAAGAAATATATGGTAAAAATTTCACTAGCTTATCTCTAGTAGTTCCTGAGAAAACTGTGCACCAAGTTTGACAAACACAAATTTCGGGAAATCGCATTTAAGGGGAATACATCATAAACGTCTCACACATACAATTCATACAGATTCAAACTTAAGAACAACCAAGCAAACTTCCCATAACCACTCCTAGATGGCGCTGATGAAAGTACATTTTTGTTATAACTGCTCCTAGGTGGTGCTGACAAACTATCTTTTCCTTTACACGGAATATTTATACCGATAGTAAAGTAACTGAAGTTTTGTTAATTTGTCAGTTTTCTTTCATAAAGCCGTAGTCTAGTGGATAACGAGGCGTCTTTCTGATCACAAGATGCCGAGTTCGAATCTAGGCTAGGGAGACCAGATATCTAATCATATCTGTGGTTTGAGGGTAGGATTGCGGAAGTAAAGCAAACGGTGGTTGGCTCGCTTCCAAGCTGACGGGATATGACTAGATATCTGGTCTCCAGTCGTTGCTAATTTGAATCTATTAAATTTTCCAAAAACAAATTCTGGTCTATACTGTAGCAAAAACTCGAAATAACCTTGCTTTCATAAATAAGTAGTACTACGTTGAATAATTTTACCAACTAAATAATCTTCGTAGACAAAAAATCTGCTCTGTTTCCAGTCTTGCACTAACATAATTTATTCAAGCTCCAAAACTAAGTACAAGCCTTAAACTGAATATTCAGCGATTGTCGTTATTTGATTTAATAGTGTATAAAATCTGATATGTGGCGAAGGGCATGTTTAAATTGACATATTGTGGTCGAAAGGGTTCATGATGTGGTTGGTTTGTGTGTGGTTTTCCTGTATAACATAATGGCAACATGATTTTGTTGTTTGGTCCGACTAATCGCCACTTTATAGAAACAATACTGTGCCTACTGAAGTGTAAAACGTTTTAAACCCTTAAGGGATTTAAAAAACACACAATACGTTTTTTACTTTATTACCAACAACAGGCTATAGTCCTTCAAAAAACAACAACATTATCTAGTGACACCCTTGGATGATTTATGTCCTACCATCAATCTCATCAATCTTAACATTACAAAAGTTAATTTTGTAGTTACGTTAAATTTAAAAAAAAATATTTTACGTTTTCGCTTTGTGCCTACAGGACTATTGATAGAAGACGACTAGAATAAGGCACTAGCCGGATTTAAATCTGTAACAACGAAGAATATTGTTTTATTGAAAAGCCGCCTTACCAATTGAGCCATCTTGAGTAAGTGCAATACTAATAATATTATATGATAATACAAAGTAAACGAGGTTTAAAAATTATGTAATTAATTTAAAATAGCCTAATTGTGTCAAGTAGTTTTGATAAAATTTAAGAAATAAATTTTTAATTACAAACAGTACGTTTATATGAGAATTCGTCTATTTGTACCTACGAACTTCCTACATGATTTAATGTAATTTAAACTACAGTTAATTATAAAGGAAGAAAGTAATCACGAAATCTCTGGTGCTTAAAATTTAGAAGGCAGGCTCTGCTGGATGGTAGGTGTTAGCTTGGAAGCATTTTTGACAATTCTTTGTCTAAAAGCAAAACAAACAGCTCTCATAATATTTTTACCGGAGATTTAAGTATTTAATTCATTAGAATGTATTAGAAGTATTGACGTCATGCGATAATTTTGTGCGTGTCTGTTTTCCTGTATACACGATATAAGTACTCACAGACGTCGTAAAAAACTTCTGGTGGTACCAAAATCTTCGTAATTTTATTGCGGAGAGTTGAAAAGCTTTTGAGCTTTTTAGCGTGAGTCGTAGAGCCTCGGGGTCACGTTTTTGGGTCAAAATTATTAAAATACAGTGTATTAAAAAGGGGTATCGTTTTATATGTTTTGGGTACGAAACAAACGATTTTGAGAGTTAAAAGTGGTAGCGCGTCGAAGTCACGTTTTTGGGTCGACATTTTGAAAATATTGGGTCAAAATTTTGAAAATACTGTGTGGGGTAACGTTTTATTTGTTTTTGGGTACGAAAAAAACGATTTTGAGAATTAAAAGGTCGTAGCAATTCAGGGTCACGTTTTTGGCTCAACATTTTGAAAATTCAGTGTGAGGTCTCGAAAAAGTGTTCCATCTGTTCGCTAGTTTTATATTGATTTTGGTGAAGCAACTGGAAATAAAATTTAATTAAAACTTTTGTGGAAATATAATAATAAAAACGTTAAGTTTGTCTAGGAAGGCTTGGTATTCTGTTCAAGATGAATAGATATTGCTACCACTAAACACGGAAACTAAACACATACTACATACATTTGAAACCGTGGGGATCAAGTGTTCTGTTCTTCTACACAGGGAATCTGTGTTCCAATTTATTTTATCTCTACAATTGGGTTAAGTTTAATTTATCTGCAGCGTTCTTTTACTAATCATGGATTATGGATTCAAATTTATTCAAACAAAATTTAATCGCACCTGTGTTTTCATAAATTTTAACTAGTATTTAATATTATGGAAAATAAGTATACTTGTTCGGTGATTAAATTACAAGGTTCAGAGGAAACGTCAGACTGATTGATTTAGCAACACTGTCACTGCTCAGGACGTACATGTGAGCTTGACACTAAACACTATGAGAAGCGGCCGACGCACAGTGCATTGCACGCCAACCCCCCCGTATTGGGAGTATTTTCAATACACAGTAATTGCGTGCTTTGCCAATTTTAAGCCTAAGTGCTATGGACGCTCTTGTGCGTCCGCTTAAAAATATTAGTGATTATTACGTAGAAAGGTTCAACAATAAAACATAAAGTAATTTCTATTCATTTAGGCTATAAAATATAAAAAATAAAAGGTCAACGCCTAGAATAGGAAATACGAAATTTGCGTAGCTGTGAACGTGTTAAATTTTATATTTTGCTTAACATGTCGTCTTTTCTGACATCCGTATATATTATATGAATTAGTTTAACTAACATTTAGTAGAAGAAACCCTTCGTTATCTCAAAACCAAAAGATTAAGCATAAAAACCCGATTTTCAACCCTTTTTTTCGTAAAGCTGTTACACTTACTCAGATTTGCTGTTGATAGAGGATCTTTTCTCTCGGTCTTGAATAATTAGAGGTCATGGGTTTATCTTTATAAAGTAGTAAGCCCCCGTGAAAAATCACAGGCAGATTAATTAGATATTCATCAGAAATACATATTAAAAAATACTATTTAAAAACAACTTTATCTAGACCTACGATGCTGACGGGTATTTTTAACTCGGTAAATGTATACATTTATAACGATTATAAAACCGTAGGCTATTTGTTAAAATTTTGTATTTATATTCATTATTATATATATCTAAATAAAGATAAAAATATTACCTTTTAATTGCTTTCCAACTTCATATTGCTAGATCAAATCATTCAGAAGTTATTAATATTATAACAAAGAAATTAATAATGGATTGTTTATATGTTATACGAAGATGTGTGAATGTTTCCGAATATACATTAATGGGTAATCTCTTCTTTAAACTTGTATAAATGAATATATCGATAATAAAAAGTTTTATTTATATTCATTTTATAACCTCAAAGCAAACCTTATAACTCATTACAGCCTACATTAGTTATTTAACTCATATTTTAAGAAAATCAACTTCACAAGACTTATTACATTGATTGAAGTTGTAAACATAACCCCCAAGTATAACCTAAGCTAGGTTTGTTTCAGTTTACAGATGATGGGTGAAATCAGCTGTTATATTATATTGTTAAGGACGTTCACTCGCTTTTATAATAGGAGTTGATAAGAGTATGTAGTGCAAAGAAAGACAAGTAATCTAGTTTAATACATTCTAATTTCTTTAGTATTTCCAGTTTTTAAATTGAAAATTAATGTTGATTAAGGCAGAGAAGAATTTTAACAAACTTTGTTTGGTACTGTCCTGTTTCGTTAGTGGTGAATTGTATAGTAACAAATAAAGTAAACAATACATTTATAAATAGTAATCACTGAAACACATAAAAATACTCTCCGTTTGAAGTTATCATTTTATTAATGAAGGATGTTCAATTTTAGCGAATTTCCATAGGAAAAATGAGCTATTGCAGTGGCCCTTATGGTGAGATCCAAGGTCGGGAGTAGCAAATGGTCATGGTCATGGTCCCCAGAACACGTTTTTTGGTGTCGTTAAAATTCATATATATACGTGTTCAAATTCAAATTTGGTATACGTGTTGGTTGTCTACGTAGCTCGGACGAGTTTGTTAGCCAAAAAATGCAACAACCGGAAGTACGTTTTTTGACCGGAAGTACTATTTTTTGAGATTTTTACTACGAGGATTTCTACAAATATAAATGTAGGATGTTATTCTGCACATTTTTTTACCCGACCTTATAGCTTTCTTCGTTCCCCCAAAATCGACCAAAATGTAAAATACCATAAAAGTACCCGGTTCGAAGTCAAGTTTTGCAAACTTGCGAGGCCACTAGGCGCAAACAAATTCTACTAATATATTGCGTACACACATACAGCTGTTCAACGCCTTCGTGAGTAGACATATTTCCCAAATTGTTGGTTGAAACCCTAAAACATAGGCATATAAACTTAATTTTGGAAATTTGCTCAACTCACGTCAGCGGCCTAGCTGCGTGGTCGAATTATTAGTTGTTCAGACGTTTTTTTGTCAAGGAGAAAGAATGTTCCGGTGTTTGTACAATGGTAATATGTTACGTCACAAATATAAACACCAAGTTTGAGGTTAATACCTTTTATTATATCTAAAGATTGGCAGATAATTTGAAAACCAAGCATTTTTTAACCTATTCTTATTAGAACTTGTTTTCTTACATTCACCTATAGAATGAGAAATTAACAAGTTTGTGTGGTAAAATTTGGGACAATATTTCCTAGATACTTTGTATATAGCTTCTAAACATTTTGTCGGTTGCTGTAACGGATACATGTTGTTTACCACAGTCAATGTTTACCCATTAACTAATGTTAGTTAACTGATAAAATAATATACTAAACAACAAGGAGAAAGAATATTCAGGTTTAATACAAGTGTAAAATGTTACGTAACAAAATATAAACACCAAGTTTGAGGTTAATACCTTTTACTATTTCTAAAGATTGGCAGATAATTTGAAAACCAAGAATTTTTTAACCTATTCTTATTGGAACTTGTTTTCTTACATTCACCTATAGAATGAGAAATTAACAAATTTGTCTGGTAAAATTTGGGTCAATATTTACTAGATATTCTGTATATAGCTTCTAAACATTTTGTCGGTTGCTGTAACTGATACATGTTGTTTACCACAGTCAATGTTTACCCATTAACTAATGTTAATTAACTGATAAAATAATATACTAAACAACAAGGAGAAAGAATATTCAGGATTAATACAAGTGTAAAATGTTACGTAACAAAATATAAACACCAAGTTAGAGGTTAATACCTTTTACTATTTCTAAAGATTGGCAGATAATTTGAAAACCAAGCATTTTTTAACCTATTCTTATTGCAACTTGTTTTTTTACATTCACCTATATAATGAGAAATTAACAAATTTGTCTGGTAAAATTTGGGACAATATTTCCTCTATACTCTGTATATTATAGCTTCTAAACATTTTGTCGGTTGCTGTAACGGATACTTGTTGTTTACCACAGTCAATGTTTACCCATTAACTAATGTTAGTTAACTGATAAAATAATATACTAAAGAACAAGGAGAAAGAATATTCAGGTTTAGTACAAGGGTAAAATGTTACGTAACAAAATATAAACACCAAGTTTGAGGTTAATACCTTTTACTATTTCTAAATATTGGCAGATAATTTTAAAACCAAGCATTTTTAACCTATTCTTATTGGAACTTGTTTTCTTACATTCACCTATAGAATGGGAAATTAACAAATTGTGCTGGTAAAATTTGGGACAATATTTCCTAGATATTCTGTATATTATAGCTTCTAAACATTTTGTCGGTTGCTGTAACTGATACATGTTGTTTACCACAGTCAATGTTTACCCATTAACTAATGTTAGTTAACTGATAAAATAATATACTAAACAACAAGGAGAAACAATAATTTTCGTCAAATATGCAGGTTTCAATTTTCAAATTCGACACTTTAATATTTTAAATTTGCCCTAAAGAAATAAGCAACTGGCGAGGATATTATTTTGTGAATTAAATTGAAGAAAACGGTTTGTTGAAAAGTTTCATAATGTTCAACTTTATCAAATTATTGTCTTTAACTTTTCTTCATGAAAGTAATTTAACAAAATTAGAATTTTAATATCAGTTTAAAAATTTTAAATTAATCGTAAGTACATTCCTCCAGCAGGGAAAGTTTCTTCTTAACCACATCAAAGCCTAGTGGATTTCACTATACAGCTTTCTCTATAATAGTTTCTTAAAAGTGCAATTCAAAACAAACGATAACATGTTGTTTACCACAGTTAATGTTTACCCATTAACTAATGTTAGTTAACTGATAAAATAATATACTAAACAACAAGGAGAAAGAATATTCAGGTTTAGTACAAGTGTAAAATGTTACGTAACAAAATATAAACACCAAGTTTGAGGTTAATACCTTTTACTATTTCTAAAGATTGGCTGATAATTTGAAAACCAAGCATTTTTTAAGCTATTCTTATTGGAACTGGTTTTCTTACATTCACCTATAGAATGAGAAATTAACAAATTTGTCTGGTAAAATTTGGGACAATATTTCCTAGATATTCTGTATATAGCTTCTAAACATTTTGTCGGTTGCTGTAACGGATACATGTTGTTTACCACAGTCAATGTTTACCCATTAACTAATGTTAGTTAACTGGTAAAATAATATACTAAACAACAAGGAGAAAGAATATTCAGGTTTAGTACAAGGGTAAAATGTTACGTAACAAAATATAAACACCAAGTTTGGGTTAATACCTTTTACTATTTCTAAAGACTGGCAGATAATTAGAAAACCAAGCATTTTTAACCTATTCTTATTGGAACTTGTTTTCTTATTTTCACCTATATAATGAGAAATTAAAAAATTTGTCTGGTAAAATTTGGGACAATATTTCCTAGATACTCTGTATATTATAGCTTCTAAACATTTTGTCGGTTGCTGTAACGGATACATGTTGTTTACCACAGTAAATGTTTACTCATTAACTAATGTTTGTTAACTGATAAAATAATATACTAAACAACAAGCAGAAACAATAATTTTCGTCAAATATGCAGGTTTCAATTTTCAAATTCGACACTTTAATATTTTAAATTTGCCCTAAAGAAATAAGCAACTGGCGAGGATATTATTTTGTGAATTAAATTGAAGATAACGGTTTGTTGAAAAGTTTCATAATGTTCAACTTTATAAAATTATTGTCTTAAACTTTTCTTCATGAAAGTAATTTAACAAAATTAGAATTTTAATATCAGTGTAAAAATTTTAAATTAATCGTAAATACATTCCTCCAGCAGGGAAAGTTTCTTCTTAACCACATCAAAGCCTAGTGGATTTCACTATACAGCTTTCTCTATAATAGTTTCTTAAAA
>JAGFPH010018214.1:0-16634 GCA_018207615.1 Philaenus spumarius | reverse complement strand
ATAAAACTTTGAATATAAGCTGGGGAATGGAAAACCTTATTTTAAAACTTATAATCAAGTCAAGGGATTGTTTTTATGTGTCAATAGGGTTTGGTTATGGGTTTTATTTGGATTTGGTTAAAGTTGGATGTAAATCATAGACCCGTTGGGATACGAGATGGCTCGAGCTTTTAAAGTAGTTGCTCGGTGTACGTATGTTGTCTGGATTACATCACTACATGAAATTATTCTATGTACTGTTGCACAAATATAAATTGTGGTTTCTTTTACTGGTGTATTATTTGCATTTCTCAGAACATTATAGGATAGTAAGATTTTTTTTAGAAAATTTAATTATTAAAATGTTAACAAAATAATGAAAATAATAATAAACATTTCTTTCTAAAGGTTATGTACTCATTGAGTTACTAAAGCAACGAATACATATAACAGACGACTGTTTCCATGTGTTTATCAAAATAAGAACATAGTCGGAGTCTTATTGTTATTGTAACACAAAAAACAAAAATATTATTATTGTAATCCCAAGGCTACGTTACACAAATTTATCTTAAAATGCGAGCGAAGAGGCCATGTTTTCTCGTAAATTTTTAAGGAGATTTATTGTAAAGACATGCTTTATCAATTTCTCTTCACTTCTCTATTTAGTTTCATTGAAACACCTTTAAAGACTATTAAGCTAGAACAAAAAGATAAAAATTGTTTTAATGCAAGGCATTACTAACCATTTTAGATATGTCCCGAGGTAGTTGTAAACTGTAATTTTGTAAATAGTATGATAATTTTATAAATGTGTCCTCTGTGTGGTATTAAGCGTCTTGTCCTTCTGTGTTATCTTTTTGATATTCAGGTCACGTTGTTCTAGGCCATTAGGCAGATTACACCTATGTTGGAATAATAGTAAACGAAATGTGTTTAACACAAAACCGACCTATACAATTTAGATGAAACTTTAACTGACGTAATTTATCAAACTTTATCAACTATTAGATATGAAGGGATGTTAGTTTGTAAAAAACACAGTAACATAGTTTTGGAGTTATCATTGCTTCAACGTTAAAAAGCACACATACAATAATTTAACAATACAAATTGTAATAAAACATTTAGGACTGTAAATCTTTATCTACAGGCTTAATAATAATATTAAGATGTAAAATTTATTTGTTTGTATGTATGTAGGGGATATTCTCTCTAACTACTGAACTGATTGAAAAAATAATGTTACTAATGAAAAGCTACACTATCAATGAGCCGTTTACTAGAAAATATTTAAAAATATATAATTTCTGTAAAACTTGCAGAAAACGATTTTACTTTCTGACTATACAGAGAAAGTATAGTACAGAGAAAGTATAGTGATCGCAAAAAAATCTATGTTGAGATTTTTGTGGAAATATCCGTTTTGGAGCCTCCTGAGTCCAAAAAAAGTGGTTTTTACAAAATGTCTGTCTGTATGTATACAAAGCTCGAGCGAAAAATATTCGATCGATTTCAAACAAATTTGCACCAGTAGGCCTGTATAGATGCACGAAAAACGGCTTTGAAAAATTTTGAAAAACAATTCTCTTTTTGGCAAAAACCCGCAAAAAATCTGTTATTATTTTTTTATAAAAAAAAGGCTGTAACGATTTTGATTAAACTTGGCTTATTTGTAGCTTTTAATGTACCGTACCATATGCAAAAAGCCGCATATTTCTAAAAATTCTCGTTTAGCTAGTAATAATATAATAACTGATTTTTGGGGTTTTTGGCCATAAAGGGGTTGTTTTTTCAAAACATTTTAAAAAATTTTTTCGTGCATCTATTCAGGCCTAATTGACGTGTTTGGTGCAAATTTGTTCGAAAATCGATCGAATAGTTTTCTCTCTAGATAATAATAATAATAATATTTATTAGTTAATGTCCTACTTAAATAAAAAAATCACCTCTCCTACCACACTCTACAAAATTATGAAGTCACAATGAATCTGTTTAATAATTTAAATATGTTTGTGAGAAAGTATGTGCCAGTTCCTGGTACCGTTTATTTTCTGAAATTTTCATTTATTCCAACAGGTTCCTTGGGTAAAAAACCATTGTATACCAAATTTTAAGGAAATTCTACGGGTCATTTTCTACAAAATATTTTAAATATACAATTTTTAGTCATTTAAGAATCTAATGTAATACAGTACTATTTTCTTAATGAAATTAGATTATCAGCTGATTTCGTACTTTTGTATCCTCAATTTGTTTTTGTTTAGGAGTAGTCCTTTAATATGTTGGTTATTTTTAGTTTATATTAAAACTGATATATCATAAACGTAATCCGTATTCATTCAAACATTTATTATTATTTACCATCCTAGCTTTGAAGTTATTACTAAGCCTCGTACCAATAAATTTAAAAGAAAATATTATTTATTATGTGTGAGGAGTCAGCAAGGCCATGCTTGGCTTGCGTTTTATTGGGAAATATATGAACTTAGAATGTTTAACAGCAAATGTATTAATGTTAGTCAAGACTTTAAGATAAATACATCTTTAAATAATGTGGTTGACATACAACTAATCTTGTCGAGGCCTGAAGGTCTTGACACTTTGCTGGGTACATAATGATGATTTTAGAAGGGATAGTAGATTGTGGTACACGTGTTCTTTTGATCAGAATATAAAACTGTTTAATGTAATTTCAATAAACTTTTAATAGGACAGCTTGACATTTAGGAAGATCCAAAAGTTTAGAAGCTACAGTTAACTAGAAACATCAAACAATGAAAATTGTGTACAATGTCAAAAAGTATGAACAAATTTAATGAAAAGTTATGTATTTACACGTAATTATTTCAATCAATAATTACTAGCAGCTTTACTAGCAACATTCGTTTTATGACAGACTGTACATTATTGATCAATATGCAAACAACCTGTGTGTACATCAACATCGTTGCTGCAATTATATGCAATTATTAAATTTATGCGTTATTGTTCTATCCCCATGTAGACTGAAGAAGAATGATGTGCATGTCGTCATTCAATATGTATTACCTTTCATTTCGCTTAATCAAAAATTATTTTGCTTCTCACAGAGGGTACGTGCTGGTTGTTATGTGCAGAACATTTGACAAGCTAATTAAACAAAATCTTTTTCGGCTTGAGCTAACGACGCGGGTGGATTTTGACGTTCCAATTTATTCCCAGAAACGTCAAGCGAATTTATACGACCTTTGCGCTAAGGTTTACAGCTATTATAATTTTTAGACACCAATCTCAGCAAATTTAGAAGATTTACAATAATTTTGAAAAGGCTCGATATTGAGTTTTCTGTTAAAAGAATAATGTGTTTTCTGTTCTATGCCCCCATTTTAGTCACTTCCTCTAAAGTAAGTGTTTTTAGACAAAAGTTTTAAATAATGATTATGGTTCTGAACCTAATGAACGAGTTATACATTTTTTTGTTAATAGGTTCAAAAAGCGATATAGATAAATATTTAAACTTTTGTTGACTTGGTTTTGTTGTCTAGAAACCATTGAACGAATAACTAAATACTAAAACTATAGCACTTTTTTCAAAATCTACCTATTACTTATTAATATAGCAAAATGCACAATTAAAAATTCTGTAAAAATAGAGCAGAATATACGAATTGAAATCAAATATTACGTGTTTAAAGACTAAAATTAGCAACTGCGCAAGTCTCTTTACATTTTAGATTTTGTTATGATTGCACTTTGATTGTTCTCATACTGAGACATTTGCCTTGTGAATTAATGTAGTGTGTTTATACACGTATGCACTTAAAACATTGTTTCTTTAATAACTACAATTAATTGTTTTCCTCGTGAGATTGGGTTTAAACACTTTAATTTTTGTATTTAGACAATGAGCCTCTAACGCTTTCCCCCATATATTTGACGTGTAACATTCAATTTGGTAAACTTAAAAATATTTGTGTGTATGCAGCAGTAATTAGTAATTTTGCAAAAAAAAAAAACTGAAAAGTTAAACATAATTGGTCTGTGTGTTTAATAATATAACCTTAGGTAAACGGAGAAAAACTGATAATATCCATAATTGTGTGATTTTTCTTACAGTTTGTGTACCATTATGACACTTATGACAGTAAATTATTGATTTATTAGCAATATCAGTAAATTCATGAACAAGATATGAGCACTTGACTGCAACTGCCATGGTTTTAGGCTTATGCTTAGCCTAAACATAGTCTATATACAGAAGTGCAAAGTCTAAAACTTGTATTTTTAACAGGGTTGGTAGTGGTCCACAGTGATGTAAGCCTATTTGTTTTTGCAGCTAACCAACACATTTTCATCAAACATGAAGATAAAACACTGAATTATGTTAAGTCATTTGAAAAAAAACAAAACAAAATAATTATTGATATAGAAGAAAGCGTTAGCACATCAAAATCTTAGAAGTTAGCTCAGCAATGACCTGGGATAAAAATAACAAACAAAAGCTGATGTCAAAATGTTAAAAACATTTCACAGGTACTAAACAGAAACACAGAGTAGCCAACATGAGAAAACTTTACTTCATAAAATTTAATGTATGATAATACCTAAACTGCTTTCGAGCGTTCAGCCACCCAAAACAATATTTTTTTCACCAACTTCTAATTGAATTTAAAAAAATATATTACGTTATTCAGCACATTCTGAAAAATAATAATCAATAATAACAAAAAGTGTGAACAAATTTTTTCCTTTTCAAGTCCCTTATGGCCTCTCACCTCAACGGTAGAAAAAATCATAAAGTTTGGGAGACAAAATACACTATTCACAAATAAAAATAGTATCTAGCCTCGAACCAAGGTGCTTAACAGACACAAATGTTGAGGATAACGTTTTGTGTATTTATTACATCCACGTGGTTATGCGATTTCACTTGATTACATTTCTAATAAAGGATATTATATATGGAAGGCAGCTTGGATATTTGGGTTATAAATGTTCATACCAGGATGCGTGTATAATATAGCAGGCATTTATGAATTGTAGACTAAAAATACAGCATGTGGGTTAAGGGGATTCGCCACTATTAAGAGGTTTTTTTTTAATTTTTATATTTTTAACTTTGTAATTATTTTTATATGGTTTAATACAAGTAAATAAGTGGGTTTTTGGAGAAACATTTTTTTTTTTTACCATATATGTATTTTTATTTCAGGTTTTGGGGATTTTTTAACGTTTTTCGGGTTATTTTAAAATTTTGAATAACTTTTTCGTTTTTCAACTAATTGGAATCTTATTTTTTTATTTTGTAGAATTTGAGGTATAGAAACTTTTTGTAAATGGAAATTGCAATATCAGTTCCAGAAAAAATGTTATAAAGCACCAAACATAGGTAAAAATAATTTTTCTATGTATATTTACATATTTATTTTTATTTTGTTTTATTTTTAAGTTAGACTGTTTTCCATTTTCAAAAATCTTCTATTTATATTGACAAATAAGTGGTAAAAATTTCAAAGGCCTAGGTGCAATACTTTAATATTTATTCAAATTTATGTACAACCAGACACTGTAAAACCAATCTTGCGGGAAACAACGATCAAAGTCAAGACACTGAGTTGAACTGGACTTACACTCTAGAATTCTCCTGCTCCATATGTGAGTCCTTCATTGGCCCTCCTTTTTTCTTCTTCAGCTAGTTGGGCAGCTTTTACAAGTCTTCTAAACTTTTTGAATTTTTCGGTTGACCTGACACTCCGTTGTTGAAGGCGCTGCATATCTCTCTTTCGAGCGAAGTGCACGGTTTTTCTTCCAGGTGATACTCCAGATTTCTCAAGAAAGTTTGTCATTGTAATGACGTATCCTTCATTATATATACATATGCCTTCTCCCACTGCTGCATCAACTCTTCTTTTGGCTGTGAAAGTTACTTTGGGGCATTTGCTCCATATTAGGCTGTGAAGAGACTCGTTAGCATTTTGCGTTTTCCCCTGTGAGCAACGTTTGAGAAGATAGTCTGTGGAAAGGCGCATGTAAAGGGGCGACACATGCTTGTAAACTAAGTCATTTAGGGGTGTTTTTATGCACTCAGCATGTTTCCTTGGTGCCACTTCATTTGATATGTCCCTCTGGTAAAAGCACCAGCTTTCTTTGCTGGTAGGGCATTTATCGTGACGTGGCTTCTCATCTGTTGATCTGCAATGGTCCAGGGAGGCAAGTATTGCATCTCTCATTTTCTGAACGTTGTCTAAGTTATTTATGATAGCATTTCTGTAATATTGAGTCAGCTTGTCGATTGTTTTGGCCTTGAGACTTCCATGTGACTTTCCGCCAAGGGTTATCTTTTTTATTTTACAATTTGTTAGAATTTTCCTAAGTCCAGTTCCTAAACGTTTCGCCACATGGTTCACGCATTCTTGTTTTTCAATTTTTATGTCATCACCATATATGTTCAATGCACTTACGTGATCAAAGGACTTGGCATCACCATCAGATATTACACTTACATATCTAAAGCCAATGTTTTCGGACCTTTTCCAAAGCCGTTCTGCCGCTTCGGTCTCCATCGCACCCGACGAACCCACATAGTTTGCTTGGCAGTTTGGTTTGTGACTGGTGGACCATTCTTTATACTCTGCAGATTGTTCATCAACTTTACACTTCTTCTTCTTCTCACACACTCTGCAGTATTTTGACAAAACTTCAAAATCTATTACTAACCCCGTAATAACCTCTATCACACAGCCAACTCCATATTTTGAGGTGAAACCTCTCTTTTGCCACGAGCCATCGTAACTTACTGCAATATTGATGGGCTTTACAAGATCTAACTTATTTTCAACTTCAGAGTATGCTTTCATAACTTCTACTCTAGCGTTTTTGAGGCACTCCTCTGTACAGAGTTTTACAACTTCAGTTAGTTGGCGTGTGTGTCGGTCGTAGGCCGAGTGGTTCAAACATGGCATATTCATTCCCATTGAAAACGTTTGCATAGCCATGTGACCTTTCCCAAAAGAACTGAAAGTTTTCACCATCCTTCTGTTTATATCAAAAGGTTTCAACTTATTTGCATTTCCAGTAGGCTCACTTTCAATTCTTTCTGATGTTGTGAAGATATTTACTTCTTTACAGGAGTTACACTTGATTGAGAACTGTTGTGCAAATCCAAATACACTGGACACTGTAACATTACAATTTACATCAAGGCAGTGTTTGCAAGGAATACCTTCAAAAAACTTAGAGAGAGCCGACACATCAACTAACAATAAGAAGGCGCGTTGTCGCACTGCTTAGCGGGAGTCTTATATGAGGAAACAAGTTCAAAACCCGTAGGCCTAGCTTTTTTGATAGGAGGTTCTTCGGAACTATCTAGACATACTTCAGGACTCACTGCAGCATCACTCACAACTTCTTTACTAGAGCCAGATATTACACCATCATCATTAGAAACAGGCCTATCTTCATTTTCAGTTGACTCTAAATTAGCTTCCTTACTTTTGTCCCACCTCTTTGCCATGTTTTCTCTGGTTAGAGCTGCCCTCTTGGTTTTAGAGGATTTTACCCTACCCATTTCCAAACCTAAGATCACTAGGCCTAGTTCAATTTTATAAGTTACTAAAAGCAAAGCACAAGTGTACACTAATCACAATTATTCAGTAAAAATCAAACTACACGATGTCGATTCGTGCTAAACTTCGGTTTTCACAAAGTAAAAATACTAAATTATCACTTAGAATAAATTCACACCAACAATAACAGCTTCAGATAAACACAAACATAACCTCATCATTCTTTATTTTGTAGCAGACAGAAACAGCTGAGTAATATTTCAGCCAGATTGCAGGTTAGCCAACATATTATAAACTAATAGTATATTGATGTTGGGTATATGATATAAATTAATTATAATGATATAAGCTCTTTTATGAACTAATACTTATTCCTATAATTTAAAATAGGCCTACATTTTGAAAATTATCTAAAAACATGTGGTGAACAAACTTGTATGTAAAATAAAACTTTTGTCAAAAAAACGAAAAACCGCAAAATGTAGTAACTTTTTATTTAATTTCTTTACATATGAAATAATGATTAGAATGACCTAAAATTTTGTACACACACTCACAAAAGTATGTATATTAAGAAAAAATAATAATAAAAAAAATGAAAAAAATTCAAAAAAATGGCTTTTAATAGTGGCGAATCCCCTTAAAACAGCATGGTTATAATATGAATATATATTAGGTAGGCTTTTATTACATGGTATTAAGCATATGTTAAACTAAATGATCATTACTTTCACAAATAATTTGGAGCGATTGCCATTTAAAATATTATAAAAATAAATTGCCTGAGACTTTTAATGTTATAAATAAAAATAAAAAGTAAACTTTCTCCAAGTAAACATAAACTAAAATCCAAAATTAGAAAATAAAATATCATTACAAGTGTTTAATAATTTATTTATTAAAAAAATGTCATACGATTTAAGAAACGAAAGTCAATATTAAAATATTTAGGTATGAATTCTTAAAATTTAACATGAAAAAAACAATCTTAAATTCAATAAACCAATAAAAAATATAAACCTAAAATACAACCTATTTTAACAAATTACGTTTAACTATTTGCTCACAACAAAAAGACTAAACAAATATTTAGGCCTACATGGATAAAAGCATTTTGCAATAATTAACAACCTTTCTATATAAATTATAATACATCTTGACTAGTGAGAGTTGTCATTCTAAGTG
Organism: Philaenus spumarius; assembly: GCA_018207615.1. Lineage (NCBI taxonomy): Eukaryota > Metazoa > Arthropoda > Insecta > Hemiptera > Aphrophoridae > Philaenus > Philaenus spumarius. Next base: position 7,923 of record JAGFPH010018214.1, on the reverse strand, counting down.
ATGCTTGAGTCACAACTAACAAATTATAACTCACAGCAAGTGTACAGTAAAATGCATTTAAGGGGACCCGGTAGGCCCGAAATTACATGTGTTAAATTGGTCATTTTTGTGCACACTTTTCTCAGAAACTGTTAGACGTAGGTAGTTGAATTTTTGCACCTTTATTGTTAGTCTTATAAACTACACTTTAACACAAGGATTTGTTAAAAAAAAATTCTGTTGCCTAGCAATATTGTTTTTCGGTTTTTTACTTTATTTGCCCAAAATTGTCATATAAACCTTTTTTTATTTCAAAAAGTAATTATTATTTTAAGATTTCCCTGTATTAAAGTGTGGATTAATAGGTAAGAAATATATGGTAAAAATTTCACTAGCTTATCTCTAGTAGTTCCTGAGAAAACTGTGCACCAAGTTTGACAAACACAAATTTCGGGAAATCGCATTTAAGGGGAATACATCATAAACGTCTCACACATACAATTCATACAGATTCAAACTTAAGAACAACCAAGCAAACTTCCCATAACCACTCCTAGATGGCGCTGATGAAAGTACATTTTTGTTATAACTGCTCCTAGGTGGTGCTGACAAACTATCTTTTCCTTTACACGGAATATTTATACCGATAGTAAAGTAACTGAAGTTTTGTTAATTTGTCAGTTTTCTTTCATAAAGCCGTAGTCTAGTGGATAACGAGGCGTCTTTCTGATCACAAGATGCCGAGTTCGAATCTAGGCTAGGGAGACCAGATATCTAATCATATCTGTGGTTTGAGGGTAGGATTGCGGAAGTAAAGCAAACGGTGGTTGGCTCGCTTCCAAGCTGACGGGATATGACTAGATATCTGGTCTCCAGTCGTTGCTAATTTGAATCTATTAAATTTTCCAAAAACAAATTCTGGTCTATACTGTAGCAAAAACTCGAAATAACCTTGCTTTCATAAATAAGTAGTACTACGTTGAATAATTTTACCAACTAAATAATCTTCGTAGACAAAAAATCTGCTCTGTTTCCAGTCTTGCACTAACATAATTTATTCAAGCTCCAAAACTAAGTACAAGCCTTAAACTGAATATTCAGCGATTGTCGTTATTTGATTTAATAGTGTATAAAATCTGATATGTGGCGAAGGGCATGTTTAAATTGACATATTGTGGTCGAAAGGGTTCATGATGTGGTTGGTTTGTGTGTGGTTTTCCTGTATAACATAATGGCAACATGATTTTGTTGTTTGGTCCGACTAATCGCCACTTTATAGAAACAATACTGTGCCTACTGAAGTGTAAAACGTTTTAAACCCTTAAGGGATTTAAAAAACACACAATACGTTTTTTACTTTATTACCAACAACAGGCTATAGTCCTTCAAAAAACAACAACATTATCTAGTGACACCCTTGGATGATTTATGTCCTACCATCAATCTCATCAATCTTAACATTACAAAAGTTAATTTTGTAGTTACGTTAAATTTAAAAAAAAATATTTTACGTTTTCGCTTTGTGCCTACAGGACTATTGATAGAAGACGACTAGAATAAGGCACTAGCCGGATTTAAATCTGTAACAACGAAGAATATTGTTTTATTGAAAAGCCGCCTTACCAATTGAGCCATCTTGAGTAAGTGCAATACTAATAATATTATATGATAATACAAAGTAAACGAGGTTTAAAAATTATGTAATTAATTTAAAATAGCCTAATTGTGTCAAGTAGTTTTGATAAAATTTAAGAAATAAATTTTTAATTACAAACAGTACGTTTATATGAGAATTCGTCTATTTGTACCTACGAACTTCCTACATGATTTAATGTAATTTAAACTACAGTTAATTATAAAGGAAGAAAGTAATCACGAAATCTCTGGTGCTTAAAATTTAGAAGGCAGGCTCTGCTGGATGGTAGGTGTTAGCTTGGAAGCATTTTTGACAATTCTTTGTCTAAAAGCAAAACAAACAGCTCTCATAATATTTTTACCGGAGATTTAAGTATTTAATTCATTAGAATGTATTAGAAGTATTGACGTCATGCGATAATTTTGTGCGTGTCTGTTTTCCTGTATACACGATATAAGTACTCACAGACGTCGTAAAAAACTTCTGGTGGTACCAAAATCTTCGTAATTTTATTGCGGAGAGTTGAAAAGCTTTTGAGCTTTTTAGCGTGAGTCGTAGAGCCTCGGGGTCACGTTTTTGGGTCAAAATTATTAAAATACAGTGTATTAAAAAGGGGTATCGTTTTATATGTTTTGGGTACGAAACAAACGATTTTGAGAGTTAAAAGTGGTAGCGCGTCGAAGTCACGTTTTTGGGTCGACATTTTGAAAATATTGGGTCAAAATTTTGAAAATACTGTGTGGGGTAACGTTTTATTTGTTTTTGGGTACGAAAAAAACGATTTTGAGAATTAAAAGGTCGTAGCAATTCAGGGTCACGTTTTTGGCTCAACATTTTGAAAATTCAGTGTGAGGTCTCGAAAAAGTGTTCCATCTGTTCGCTAGTTTTATATTGATTTTGGTGAAGCAACTGGAAATAAAATTTAATTAAAACTTTTGTGGAAATATAATAATAAAAACGTTAAGTTTGTCTAGGAAGGCTTGGTATTCTGTTCAAGATGAATAGATATTGCTACCACTAAACACGGAAACTAAACACATACTACATACATTTGAAACCGTGGGGATCAAGTGTTCTGTTCTTCTACACAGGGAATCTGTGTTCCAATTTATTTTATCTCTACAATTGGGTTAAGTTTAATTTATCTGCAGCGTTCTTTTACTAATCATGGATTATGGATTCAAATTTATTCAAACAAAATTTAATCGCACCTGTGTTTTCATAAATTTTAACTAGTATTTAATATTATGGAAAATAAGTATACTTGTTCGGTGATTAAATTACAAGGTTCAGAGGAAACGTCAGACTGATTGATTTAGCAACACTGTCACTGCTCAGGACGTACATGTGAGCTTGACACTAAACACTATGAGAAGCGGCCGACGCACAGTGCATTGCACGCCAACCCCCCCGTATTGGGAGTATTTTCAATACACAGTAATTGCGTGCTTTGCCAATTTTAAGCCTAAGTGCTATGGACGCTCTTGTGCGTCCGCTTAAAAATATTAGTGATTATTACGTAGAAAGGTTCAACAATAAAACATAAAGTAATTTCTATTCATTTAGGCTATAAAATATAAAAAATAAAAGGTCAACGCCTAGAATAGGAAATACGAAATTTGCGTAGCTGTGAACGTGTTAAATTTTATATTTTGCTTAACATGTCGTCTTTTCTGACATCCGTATATATTATATGAATTAGTTTAACTAACATTTAGTAGAAGAAACCCTTCGTTATCTCAAAACCAAAAGATTAAGCATAAAAACCCGATTTTCAACCCTTTTTTTCGTAAAGCTGTTACACTTACTCAGATTTGCTGTTGATAGAGGATCTTTTCTCTCGGTCTTGAATAATTAGAGGTCATGGGTTTATCTTTATAAAGTAGTAAGCCCCCGTGAAAAATCACAGGCAGATTAATTAGATATTCATCAGAAATACATATTAAAAAATACTATTTAAAAACAACTTTATCTAGACCTACGATGCTGACGGGTATTTTTAACTCGGTAAATGTATACATTTATAACGATTATAAAACCGTAGGCTATTTGTTAAAATTTTGTATTTATATTCATTATTATATATATCTAAATAAAGATAAAAATATTACCTTTTAATTGCTTTCCAACTTCATATTGCTAGATCAAATCATTCAGAAGTTATTAATATTATAACAAAGAAATTAATAATGGATTGTTTATATGTTATACGAAGATGTGTGAATGTTTCCGAATATACATTAATGGGTAATCTCTTCTTTAAACTTGTATAAATGAATATATCGATAATAAAAAGTTTTATTTATATTCATTTTATAACCTCAAAGCAAACCTTATAACTCATTACAGCCTACATTAGTTATTTAACTCATATTTTAAGAAAATCAACTTCACAAGACTTATTACATTGATTGAAGTTGTAAACATAACCCCCAAGTATAACCTAAGCTAGGTTTGTTTCAGTTTACAGATGATGGGTGAAATCAGCTGTTATATTATATTGTTAAGGACGTTCACTCGCTTTTATAATAGGAGTTGATAAGAGTATGTAGTGCAAAGAAAGACAAGTAATCTAGTTTAATACATTCTAATTTCTTTAGTATTTCCAGTTTTTAAATTGAAAATTAATGTTGATTAAGGCAGAGAAGAATTTTAACAAACTTTGTTTGGTACTGTCCTGTTTCGTTAGTGGTGAATTGTATAGTAACAAATAAAGTAAACAATACATTTATAAATAGTAATCACTGAAACACATAAAAATACTCTCCGTTTGAAGTTATCATTTTATTAATGAAGGATGTTCAATTTTAGCGAATTTCCATAGGAAAAATGAGCTATTGCAGTGGCCCTTATGGTGAGATCCAAGGTCGGGAGTAGCAAATGGTCATGGTCATGGTCCCCAGAACACGTTTTTTGGTGTCGTTAAAATTCATATATATACGTGTTCAAATTCAAATTTGGTATACGTGTTGGTTGTCTACGTAGCTCGGACGAGTTTGTTAGCCAAAAAATGCAACAACCGGAAGTACGTTTTTTGACCGGAAGTACTATTTTTTGAGATTTTTACTACGAGGATTTCTACAAATATAAATGTAGGATGTTATTCTGCACATTTTTTTACCCGACCTTATAGCTTTCTTCGTTCCCCCAAAATCGACCAAAATGTAAAATACCATAAAAGTACCCGGTTCGAAGTCAAGTTTTGCAAACTTGCGAGGCCACTAGGCGCAAACAAATTCTACTAATATATTGCGTACACACATACAGCTGTTCAACGCCTTCGTGAGTAGACATATTTCCCAAATTGTTGGTTGAAACCCTAAAACATAGGCATATAAACTTAATTTTGGAAATTTGCTCAACTCACGTCAGCGGCCTAGCTGCGTGGTCGAATTATTAGTTGTTCAGACGTTTTTTTGTCAAGGAGAAAGAATGTTCCGGTGTTTGTACAATGGTAATATGTTACGTCACAAATATAAACACCAAGTTTGAGGTTAATACCTTTTATTATATCTAAAGATTGGCAGATAATTTGAAAACCAAGCATTTTTTAACCTATTCTTATTAGAACTTGTTTTCTTACATTCACCTATAGAATGAGAAATTAACAAGTTTGTGTGGTAAAATTTGGGACAATATTTCCTAGATACTTTGTATATAGCTTCTAAACATTTTGTCGGTTGCTGTAACGGATACATGTTGTTTACCACAGTCAATGTTTACCCATTAACTAATGTTAGTTAACTGATAAAATAATATACTAAACAACAAGGAGAAAGAATATTCAGGTTTAATACAAGTGTAAAATGTTACGTAACAAAATATAAACACCAAGTTTGAGGTTAATACCTTTTACTATTTCTAAAGATTGGCAGATAATTTGAAAACCAAGAATTTTTTAACCTATTCTTATTGGAACTTGTTTTCTTACATTCACCTATAGAATGAGAAATTAACAAATTTGTCTGGTAAAATTTGGGTCAATATTTACTAGATATTCTGTATATAGCTTCTAAACATTTTGTCGGTTGCTGTAACTGATACATGTTGTTTACCACAGTCAATGTTTACCCATTAACTAATGTTAATTAACTGATAAAATAATATACTAAACAACAAGGAGAAAGAATATTCAGGATTAATACAAGTGTAAAATGTTACGTAACAAAATATAAACACCAAGTTAGAGGTTAATACCTTTTACTATTTCTAAAGATTGGCAGATAATTTGAAAACCAAGCATTTTTTAACCTATTCTTATTGCAACTTGTTTTTTTACATTCACCTATATAATGAGAAATTAACAAATTTGTCTGGTAAAATTTGGGACAATATTTCCTCTATACTCTGTATATTATAGCTTCTAAACATTTTGTCGGTTGCTGTAACGGATACTTGTTGTTTACCACAGTCAATGTTTACCCATTAACTAATGTTAGTTAACTGATAAAATAATATACTAAAGAACAAGGAGAAAGAATATTCAGGTTTAGTACAAGGGTAAAATGTTACGTAACAAAATATAAACACCAAGTTTGAGGTTAATACCTTTTACTATTTCTAAATATTGGCAGATAATTTTAAAACCAAGCATTTTTAACCTATTCTTATTGGAACTTGTTTTCTTACATTCACCTATAGAATGGGAAATTAACAAATTGTGCTGGTAAAATTTGGGACAATATTTCCTAGATATTCTGTATATTATAGCTTCTAAACATTTTGTCGGTTGCTGTAACTGATACATGTTGTTTACCACAGTCAATGTTTACCCATTAACTAATGTTAGTTAACTGATAAAATAATATACTAAACAACAAGGAGAAACAATAATTTTCGTCAAATATGCAGGTTTCAATTTTCAAATTCGACACTTTAATATTTTAAATTTGCCCTAAAGAAATAAGCAACTGGCGAGGATATTATTTTGTGAATTAAATTGAAGAAAACGGTTTGTTGAAAAGTTTCATAATGTTCAACTTTATCAAATTATTGTCTTTAACTTTTCTTCATGAAAGTAATTTAACAAAATTAGAATTTTAATATCAGTTTAAAAATTTTAAATTAATCGTAAGTACATTCCTCCAGCAGGGAAAGTTTCTTCTTAACCACATCAAAGCCTAGTGGATTTCACTATACAGCTTTCTCTATAATAGTTTCTTAAAAGTGCAATTCAAAACAAACGATAACATGTTGTTTACCACAGTTAATGTTTACCCATTAACTAATGTTAGTTAACTGATAAAATAATATACTAAACAACAAGGAGAAAGAATATTCAGGTTTAGTACAAGTGTAAAATGTTACGTAACAAAATATAAACACCAAGTTTGAGGTTAATACCTTTTACTATTTCTAAAGATTGGCTGATAATTTGAAAACCAAGCATTTTTTAAGCTATTCTTATTGGAACTGGTTTTCTTACATTCACCTATAGAATGAGAAATTAACAAATTTGTCTGGTAAAATTTGGGACAATATTTCCTAGATATTCTGTATATAGCTTCTAAACATTTTGTCGGTTGCTGTAACGGATACATGTTGTTTACCACAGTCAATGTTTACCCATTAACTAATGTTAGTTAACTGGTAAAATAATATACTAAACAACAAGGAGAAAGAATATTCAGGTTTAGTACAAGGGTAAAATGTTACGTAACAAAATATAAACACCAAGTTTGGGTTAATACCTTTTACTATTTCTAAAGACTGGCAGATAATTAGAAAACCAAGCATTTTTAACCTATTCTTATTGGAACTTGTTTTCTTATTTTCACCTATATAATGAGAAATTAAAAAATTTGTCTGGTAAAATTTGGGACAATATTTCCTAGATACTCTGTATATTATAGCTTCTAAACATTTTGTCGGTTGCTGTAACGGATACATGTTGTTTACCACAGTAAATGTTTACTCATTAACTAATGTTTGTTAACTGATAAAATAATATACTAAACAACAAGCAGAAACAATAATTTTCGTCAAATATGCAGGTTTCAATTTTCAAATTCGACACTTTAATATTTTAAATTTGCCCTAAAGAAATAAGCAACTGGCGAGGATATTATTTTGTGAATTAAATTGAAGATAACGGTTTGTTGAAAAGTTTCATAATGTTCAACTTTATAAAATTATTGTCTTAAACTTTTCTTCATGAAAGTAATTTAACAAAATTAGAATTTTAATATCAGTGTAAAAATTTTAAATTAATCGTAAATACATTCCTCCAGCAGGGAAAGTTTCTTCTTAACCACATCAAAGCCTAGTGGATTTCACTATACAGCTTTCTCTATAATAGTTTCTTAAAA
>JAGFPH010018213.1:0-16634 GCA_018207615.1 Philaenus spumarius | reverse complement strand
TAACATTATACACATTAATTTATCATATTTTTATGTTAAACAGTTATAACATACATATGTCTCTCAAGCACAACCATAATTGAGTATTTAATAAAAAGCCTCTTATTTAACTGTAAATATTACTTTATATGGTAGTCAGAAAATAACAGTTGCAATAATTCATAATATAATTAATAAAATACATATACTAAAAATTTCAACACTTCTTTGGCAAACAAATAAATGGTATAAAGTGTGTAATGGAGGATTGTGTTGTGTATCAAAAATAATAATTATTATAATAAAATTTTTTTAAAACAGCTGAAAAGTTTTGTTCAAGTGATGTGAACCCCAAAACTAGCAACAATGATTTTCAAGATGGAGGGAACTGCAGTGGTGCACTCAGAAAATAATTAAGGGGGGGGCCGACCGGGGGTCCCTGGGCCAACCAACGGAAAACTTTTTAAAAATTCCTTAGGAAAACCGGTATTTTAAGAAATTACTTTAAGTTTATTTTAGCTCTTTGAATGCAAGTTTTGAGTAGGGACTATAGGAATGAATGATAAAACCCAGCAGATTAAATAAGATTTTAGGTTTTATTTTAACAAAATATTTTATATCAGCTGTCTTACAAAACAAAATTGAGTCTTCTTTGGGTTTTCGTCAGTGTGGATAATACACTGTCTGTGTCAACTGGAATTTCCCTGTGGATATTGAGATTGGCTAAGCCATTTAGCCTACTCTCAGACATCGTGTTTCTTAGGTATGTCTTGATTCTCCGAAGAGTGGAAAAGGAGCGCTCTGCTGTGCTGGTCGATACAGGTATAGTGATGAAAATCTTAAGTAGGATATGGATGTTTGGAAAGATTGTTTTATCACAAATATTTAGAAAATCAATTGCATTGACGTGGTGTGCCTTGTTTCATTGGAGAAAAGCTTGCCAAACTTCCACTTCTGCCATCAACACGTTTAAGTTGTTGTTTTCCAAATCTTCTTCATAAACACTTCAACAATCAACTTTAAAAACGCCTCTTTCATCTCTTTACTTTCTTCACTATTCTCTGGATAAGTATGAAGCAAGCAGTGAAACCCTTTCAAAATGTTCTTGTGCTTTAAGAGACGTTCTTCGATGCAGGAAATAAAACTTTCAATCCAAGGGATGAATACGTTAATTCTATAAAGTTGTTCTGTGCTTTCGGCTGAGACATTGCTTCTGTGTGTCTGTCTCCCAACAATCCTTGGAACACTAATTGTAGTTTCATTCAATTCGGCCATTTTTATGCCTCTTGAAACAAGACTGAAAACTCTTCATCAACTTTTTCTCTTAGTGACTTCAGACTCTGAAGTACATAGTCAGCATAGTTCAAAGCAGTCCAGAGATCCGCATCACTTGACTGTAGCTTTTGACACAATATCAAAGTGTAGCTGAGTAGCTTTTCAGCTGATACTAGAACTACAATATACTCTGACTGACATATAGCTGTCAAAAGGACATCGGCCCCTGAAGATGTGTCCTTATCATCCCAACACTTGATTTCTTCTAAGGATGAAATGATAGGGTCTAACGCGAACAAAGAACATGAGCCAAACACTGACACAGACCTCAGAAGGCGAGTGGGAGAGGCTTGCTACTGGCCGCACGCAGTTTGGTTGTGGAAGGGGAAAACCGGTTTTCTCCCACCCGCCACCACAAACAAAGAAAGCAAGCGCGCGCAAGAAATGTTCCTTTGCGGAGTTTGGAATATATGAAATACGTTTTATTTATTTTTTAGTGCATTTCTTAGGAATAGGAATGCAGCAATGCAGCAATTTATTTCGTAGTTGTAGCAAAACCAGTATTCAGTATGTGATGTGTCCACTATTGGCGCATCTAAAAACAGAATGTAATTTTTTTCTTGAGGGGGCTACAGCCCCTTTAGCCCCCCCCCCCATGAGTGCGCGCCTGGGGAACTGTAATGGTTTTTAAAAATATTTAAATTTATGGATGAACAGTTAAATTAAAAGCGTTCTTGCCCTATCGCCATAAATTATAAAATATCAATAGCCATCGAAAGTGTCACTATATTAAGGAATTTTGAAATAATGTTGAGGTTTCAACGCTGAAGGAAGAAATCATGGAGCAAAACATTTTTGGACTTTCGTGAGATCTTTCTATGTACATCAAGATTTGAACTATTTTATGAACTATGCCATTTATTTATCATAATTATTGAAAGAAACATTTTAATTATTTTAATTGGACTAACTGATTTTAAATTTTGAACTTATAAGATCCAACTAATAATTCTTTGCCTGTTTCTAATGAAACTTAATTAATGATTAAATTAATATTCAAATATGACTTCAAGTTTGTCTGAGTCCCAAGAATTTCACACCTCGTAGATATTAGAGTTGCCTGAGGCAAATCAACCAAACAATTTGTATTATTTTAAAATCCAAATTATTGTGTGTATTGACATTTTGAACATTTGGATCTATATTCACCATTAAATACTGATTTGTTTACTAGCCTATATGAAGTTAAGTTCTTTCATAGTGTCCTTACTATATATTTAGGTTATATAGAAATTAGGCCTAGGCCTACTTACAGTTTTGGGTAATCCAATCACATATTATTGAAATAGCTATTTATCTATTAAACTAATTAAGAAGATAATTTAACAATGGCGCTCAACTTCAGGGCCAGACAAACTTGAAGCATAAAAATCTTGTCTAAAATATTGCAACTGTTATCAAATAAAATCGATAATATACAGTAAGCCAGTTAGTTAAGTTTGTATTAGATATTTATTAGTATAAAACCCTGATCAATGACATCCCCATATAATTTAAGATTCCCTAAACGATACCCGACCAACATGGAAAGTGAGAGGAACTCTAACAACACATTGCAGACCGAAAATGACGCTACCGTACAACGCGATCAACGATCCCATTCGTGTAGTGAAATGGACGCCATGTTATCCTTGTCGTCTACACCTGACTATCTTTCAACAGCGTCGAGCGGCAATTATGTGAAGCGCAGCCAAAATTATGGAAACGAGAACCAATCTACACAGTCTAATACATTATCAGCGGGAAGTTCAAACGACCGTTCTAATACAACCACTCCCGACTTGAAAACAATATTTATTTATCTACAGCAGATGAATATGAATATGAGCTCCAAATTAAATGAAACCAAGGATGAGATGAACTCCAAATTAAATGAAACTAAACTTGAACTGAAGCTTAAATTTGATGAAACTCATACCAAATTAAATGAAACCAAACAAGAAATTCAAAATTGTCGACAATTTTTTGAAAAACAAATTGTAGAAGTCAAGACGACACAAGATATGTTTATCACAGAATTAAATACAGTAAAGGATAACCAAGTTAAACAAAATTTTGAAATGAACATGCTATAAAAGGACACCTTACACAAATTAAATACGAACAATGAGGTAATGAAAAAATTTGTTAGTGTATCATTTAATCGACATAATACTTTGTTGAAAGTAAACTAGAAAACTACAAAGAGAATACCGTCAAATTAATTAACCAACAATTGGAACAGAACAATAACATACTAGAAGATAAAATCAAATTTCACAACCTACAAACTCGTTCTGAATGTGAGGAAATTGCAAAATCTACAAGACAACACAAGAAAATTTAATACCACTGATTAAACAACATTCTAATGTAATAAATCAATGTGAAGCGGAGATTGTAAACCTCAAAAAACAAAGTCAAAATCAAGTACCCACCGGAAACACCATACAGGTCATTTGTACAGGAGGTGAAGCTATAGACCTGCAAATTCCTTATTTCAATGTACGAGCCACTAACCCACATGAATTCCTCATTTAAATGAAACGATTTTACGAGAAAAGTACAAGAAAACAACAAAATTTAAATGATCCCATTGGGCATCTGAATGACTTGTTAGAGTTGAGTCTGTATGGACCGGCATCACGTTGGTTACAATTAATCAAGGGTGACATAACAAGTTGGGAACAGTTCGAGGAAGAATTTAATGCAAAGTTTTGGAACCGAGACCTACAACGAGGAATCAAAGCTCGTATCGAATCTGAGAAATATCGGATCAATGGAAGTCTAAGTCGCTCAGAATATGTCACTGAACGCGTCATCTTACTACAATCTATATCCCCACCGATGCAAGAGGAGGAAATCGTGACACTACTCGCCGAACGATTTGACGGTATTGTACAAGACAGTAGGAACGTCCAGAACATAAATACAATCAGGGAGTTCGAGCGATTATTACAAAGGGAGGATATCCGAGACACGCAACGACAAACTCGAAATAGTAGTCAGAACAAGTCACACAACCCCATCAGATCAGATCAACCACCAAATCGAGTACATCAAAACCCACCACGGAGCCCACAAATTAACAACCAAGCCTACCAATCCCGACACAACAGACCCAATAACCAGAGAACAAATTATTCTGGAAATCAAAATCCTAGAGAAACACAAAATAGCCAATATAGAAATTATAATAATAACCAAAACTCATGGCGGAACAACAATTCACAATACCGAATTAATAACCATAACCAGAGTCAAAACAACAATAATCATCGACAATATCTACATGACTCAAGACCTAGACAACAGAGTACATATTACAACCGAAACAATGAAACTTACCCCACACCAGAACAAAACCAAGTCTGTACGATGATCAGGGAGCAAACCGCAACCAATCCAGATACACACCCAGCTCTACACCATTCTTCATCCAACCATACAACACAAAGTGATGTGGAAAACTACAGAGCGTTATAGGTGAGCACCGAGGTGACAGAAAGGACCACTTCTATAAATCATTTATAGCGCGCAACGATAACACCCTCGGATCTGATTTATTCAACAATACATCCAATTGTGAAATCAACAATATAATGTGTGATAAAAATTTCCTAATGTCTGAACCAAATAATAATAACCATATAAACAATGAAATAAATATTATTTGTCCAGAGATATCAGTAAACATCAATAACCTTAATACAAATGTACTCATAGACACTGGAGCGAATGCTAGCTGTATTTCCGAACAATGGTTTTCCTTTATTCCTATCCTTTATCCTGTAATCTAAAAACATCTGCTTCCTTGAAGCGCCATTTTCTATTTTAGAAATCATTTCAAGTTTTTGTGCAGTCGTTAACACAATCTGCTTTAGTTTTTTAGCCATAATGTACAGTATTAATTTTAAGAAATAATGAAACACTAAAACCAAATACCTGAGCAAGATGTAACAAGACAAGATAAAACAAGACAAACATAAAACAAGACAAACATAAAACAAGACTGATCCCTACGCACACTTGCAGACAACTGAGGCCACTGGCAGACCGAGAGGATACTTAGAGGGGGAAGGTTAGTGAACTGTACAGAGTGGATCGATACACTTGTCTGCTCAGGTCGTTGAAATCATACCCGAAACCATTTGACGACCCGAAACCATGCCCGAATCGTCAAATGTGAAAACCATGTCCATGCACATTAAACTTGTCAGTACAACATAATTTTCGACTTTCACATTGTAGGGCCTATTGTGTTTTCCTTTTTGTTGGCTTGGATTAAAAATTATAATTAGTTGTTTTAAGGTTTTTAATTCAAACAAATTTTTGCAAGGCTCATGGATAATAGAGGTTTTACTTACAATATATAAATAAAGGTGCCAAAAATTAAGCTTATTGCTATTGTCTCTGAAAGGACTGAGGAGCTCAATGTTTTACAGGGTTTATGTTGAAAAAAAAGTACTACGCAAACATCTTGCCACAAAACAGGTTAAGGATTTTTGTTAATTGACATAACAAGCACAGTTTGTAAATGTTTAACAATTCTTTTTAATAATTCTATGCACTATCTATCATTAATATGAATGAGAAAATGAGAACTGCTTTCTCAACAGCATTTTTCCATTTTTATTTTAATATATAAAAAAAACAGAAGCTGTTTAATCCACTAAAGGTATTCCAGCTGAAACTTCACTCTCGAAACCACACTCGTCAACCCCACGTTTGATTTTGAAAAAACCTTTATCTCCCCAGTCACTGTTCCAAGAGTTGGCAACAAGCCAATAGTCTGTGTTATTCTCGACTCCCCAACCAATAATCTTTACAGCATGTCCTCCGTCAATGTCCCCGGTAATGTGTTGATATACTCCTAGAATACAAAATAAAAATATAATTTAAAAATGTTATTTATCTTTTTTTTTCTTATTGTTGTACTTATTAAAAAATTCTTCCTAGACACTAAATTTGTAATTTTGTATTACATTATATTTATAAAATAAGGACATATAAAATAATTAAACAATTTTAAACTACCTTTTATGTTAGAGCTTGTTCGAGGTTATGAGTAGCACAGCGTATAGTAAAAGAGTAATTTAAAAAGATTACGTATAGAAGTATTTAATTATATAAATAAAATATAACTGACAAAAGTTCAAAAGAAAAAATACTTTTATATGCCTACATACTACAACAATAAATTGCTAAATTATGAATTAATAAATAAATGTATGAAATACCCATCAAAACCATACATTCACAATCACAGGTTAAACATACCACATTTCACCAAACCTTACTTATAATATAATGTGGCAGGTGGCAGGTACCCTGCTCCGCTCCGGTTCGCTTTGCTTACCAACCCCTCGCCAACTCGCGGTGAAGCTAATGTCAACAGTCCTTTATATAATCTGATATTTTCATTGGTGCCCATCCCTCTTCCAAGCCTCATGGCGCCATTCCCACCTCCCCAAATGTAGATACCCCCTCCCCTTATAAACAATAAACCTTAACCTTAGTAGCTCTTATGTTGTGACAAATGAATGACCTGAACCTAGAGCACTATACATATCTACAACACTAATCCAATCAGGAATCAGATATTGTTATCAGTTTATGTTTGGCCATTGTGATCACAATACACAGCAACTACTGTATTTATTTTGTGTTTTCTTCAAGTTTTTTGTTATTTTACCCCGACATAAAAGAGTTATAAATATACAAGGTGGTCTAAAAGTCACTTGACACAGCTTTAAACAAATACTGAATTTATTAAATTTATTACAGACAATACTTACAAATATTTTTTTGTTTCAAACCGTTTTCCTTCTTCATTAATGCAACTTTCAAGTCTTCCGGGAACACTGTTACAAACTCTATGGCATAGTTCGTTATCACTATTGAAATCATGGAATGCGTTGCATAATTCAACAATTCGTTTTTCAATTTGTCAATGGTCAATAGTTTTTTAGAATAAACAGTCCTTGACGACATCCCATACGAAAAAATCCATTGGTGTGATATCTGGTAAACTTGGAGGCATGTCAATATCTGACCTTTGGCCAATTATTCTTTTTTCAAAAGATTTGTTCAAATAATCATGGACTGCAGTGGCATAATGTGGTGGAGCATGTTATTTCCTGAAAGATTTCAGCACACGTTATAAGTCTTGGTACCAAGTAATTTTGAAGCATATCAAAATATTTATCTCCTGTCACGGTTCCTTCAAAAAAGTATGGTCCAAGTACGGGAAATGATGATATTGGCCTCCAAACACTCACACCTGGTTGATTAAGTTCTTGCTCTAACAAAAGATTTTTATTTTCAGTATACTAGTACAGTTATTTCTGTTAACTTGTCTGCTCAACTTAAAATTGGCTTCATCAGACCACACAATTTGTGTTGGTTAACCATCAATTCACAAATCTGAATACGTTTGTATGTAACATTCTTTGCACAGACCTTTGTGATAACTCCAGCTCAGAGGCTGGTTGATTTACTGGACTTTGAATCACAGCTAAACATACGCTCAATTTATTTTCCTCTGTTGCGACTGTTCTTGGGCGGCCTGATCCTGATGCATCTATAACAGACCCATGTTGTTCAAATTTATCTCGTATGGCGTACTCTGTTTGTCTAAAAGATGAGTTTGAATTAAAATGTCTACCCCACTCATTAATAACTGCAGTAGTAAAACTTTTATAAAAAGTTTTTAAAGCGAAAATCCATTCCTCTTTCGAAAACATCGTTACAACTGTTTAACATAAAAACAAATTCGGAAACTACTGCTTTGAACATGTCCAGCTGACTAGCCCGTTTGATTTCCTATAGAAACTTATAACTTTCAAACCTATCAAGCAAAGAGTAACAGTAACACATCGTCCAGCTTGGTTAATAAAATTGGTCTTGCAATTTGATTATTACCTCTGCTTTGATCCTATGTAGTCTACAGCCAATAGTAGGCAAAGAAATCACACAGACAATTTTTGAGCGTAAAATTAAGCAAATATGATCCTGTTAGTCAATAATCAACTGGGAAGAGTTAACAAAAAGTACCAGGTGGTCTATTATTTAACCAGAGAACCAATAAAGGGTTTTAAATACTTATTACAGATTGATCTAAACCACTTCTACAAAATAAATTTAAGATATAACGAAGGTTATGCAACCTGTGCATTAGCCACCGCTGTGCATACATGTAGGCTACTACAAATATTTAGTACAAAGAAATATTTTGTATTCTTAGTTTACCAGTTTTGTAACTAAGGAAGTCACTATAAACTGTGAATCCAGCTTCTACAGGTCCATGGGCCAAAATTTCCTTCTGTATAGCTTTCACATTGGAAGAAATCACATAAGACGAAGACGCTGCAACAAATAGCATTGCATTTAATTTAACTTAGGTACATAACTCAAATGACCTCGACAGTTAAAAATGGTGATTTCGGTGACTACCGGTTTCGGAAGTCTTAACCTTGCATTGTCAAGTCATAAGAAATTTAAAACTTCAAATAAATAAACAACAACACACTTAACACAAAAATGACAAATATCACAAGTCCAAATTATATGACACATAACAAACACCTTAGTTCTGTGACATAAACAGACCTTAGAACTAGAACTAAAGCCTAAACAAAAGTATGTATGTATCGAGTAAGGAGACGCTTTGCTCTATACTATCAAGAATGTATTAAGGAAACAAAACATTACGATGTCCTGCAGGACCTTCAACAAACTGGAAAAGTTGGTGGGGAATAGAGAGACCAATGTTTTCCAACAAACAGGAATTTATAAGATTAAATGTTTGGACTTTCCTATGTACAGTACTATATCGGACAAACGGGCCAATCGTTTAAAACTAGGTTTTCGAAACATATAACAAAAAAGATATCATCAACACAAAAATCTAAGTTTGCCGAGCACCTGGTACAGAGTTGCCACACAGTAGACAAAATTGACACCAGTATGGAGATTTTACACAAATGTAGAAAGTCTCCTTTCATGTCTTGTTTGGAGGAAATGCATATTTACAACGCATTCAACCACGCTGAATGAAAAACTGAAGCACAGCTCTAACATACTGTTCAACGCCATCCAAGATATAAAAACACAGAGCTCTAATAGTAAGATAAGCAATCTTTAGATCAAGCAAGTGTGAGTAGGTTAATTCCGACAGTTGTAAGTACAGGATTAGTTACGTTTAGTCGGCCGGCTATCAAGTTCGTTATGTGTCGTGTAATTTGGCATTGTGATGTTTGTCATTTATGTGTTAAGTGTGTTGTTTATTTATTTTAAGTTTTAAATTACTTATGACTCTGCAATGGAAGGTTATGACTTCCAAAACCGGTAGTCATCGAAAACACCATTTGGAACTGTTGACGGTTGTTTGTTGTACCTATGTTAAATTACTACTGCAGTTCAGGAAGCAAATTATTATGTGTAAATTAAATTTAAACTAAATGACACAAAACAAAAAATATTTTCCAACAAAATTTCATTTTTCAATGTAACCAAATAAAATTTATAAATCAATTTCTCTGTTAGGAAAGTAAAAACATGTATTTCGTAGTATGTATTTCCGCTTTGTAAAAGACATTCTTTGTTCTCTACACTGACTTCGGCTACTGTGACGGGTACCCTTTACCTCGTAAATAATTCATAAATAATAAGTAATGATAATTAATAATAAAGGGTCCATTGCTGAGAACACAATTCCTTAAATAATTCATAAATAATAAATAATGATAATTAATAATAAAGGGTCCATTGCTGAGAACGCAATTCCTAGTTAACCAAGGGAGGGGAACGCTAGATGAAAGCATCAAGAGGACAGTTAATTAGTCTGTAAGTGAACGCGGCCGCGAGTAGACTCAATAAGGGTGGGTTGATCTTGCTTTGGCCTCATGGCGTAATTTTAGTTAGAATAGTTCGGAACAAACAGAGAAGTTTGTATCGATTCAATAAACGTATTGAACTTTACCATGAGTTTACCAATTCATTGAAGAGCCTACCTTCACCGCCAACATCCTGACCACGCCCTTAGGCTCGCACGAAAGCCGAAGGTACAGCCTGTAAGGGTTGGGGTTAATAACTCACCCCAACCACTTTACAATAAAATAAAATAAAGAAGAAATAAAACAAATAAATAAATGCAATAAGTATATTTAAAATAAAAGTAATTTTACAGAACATAGCTTGGGACATAAAAATAAAACTGCAAACGTAAACGCAAACTAAGCATTATAGCACGCGTCTAATCGAGCGAGGACAATGAACTATACTTTCCATTAGGAACCATAATAAAAGCAACCTAAAGGAAATCGAGTGGCCCAATCAAATAGTGACAAATTTCAGAAATCAACCAATAGTGAGGAAACAACGAGACGTGGAAAGAAAAAGAGGGGAGGAAGAAAGAAATAACGCATGTCTTTTAATAACTGTGCTTCAAGGGGAAAAGCCATAAAATTCAACAAAGGAAAAATGGCATACAAAATCAAACACGTGTAATCGGTAGTGAAAGTAAGGTTCGGAAGTAGTTCATCAACAGAAATTCGATAGATAGTGTGTGCGAGAGCGTGGGTGTAATAATTATTTAAGATCTTGTAGAGAGTGGTGTTGTGTAAAGGAAGGAGATTAATATGTGAAAAAATTGAATTTAACTACATATTATTTTGTAAGACAGATTTCGAGATTTAGAACTAACATTGAATCATATACCAAACAATTAAATATTATAGAATTATTAATTAATAAGCAGACCATTCTGAGTTAATTAGTGACTTAACACTCAAATTCATAAGTAATTGATTACATATATTTTAATATACATGAGCGGGTTCAATCATTCCTTGAAAGAGTTAGAATCAAGGTGTTGAAAGGGAGAAATTAGTGCTCAGAGTTTAAGGTAGAAATATTATGTGTTTGTATAAATGTAGAATGGGTTATTCAATATGTTAAGAGAGTGTCAACATCCTAACTAATTTAAATAATTTGTTAAAGTACTTTTAATGTTTTAAGAGCACCTGATGAACCATAAATAAAGGGAATAATTTGTCAGTTTAATTTCAGGTATTAGATCATTTCAATAACTATAATTAATTCAAATCATTTGTCAGTGTAATTTCTTGTATAAAAATAAGGTGAGAAACCTATAATTGATTCAGGTAGATTTGTCAAAGTAACCTCTGGTATTGAAAGAGTTTGAAGCGGGAGAGTTCATTAATTTATTAAACTTGATTTTAACTAAGAAAACTGTGTCTCTGTAATTGTTAATACCCTATACTTAGGAGTACTTCTCTAGCCAAGTTAAACATTGGTCCATAGTTGGACCTGGTGGACGCCCCCAAAACTTGCAAATATTATGATTTAAAAGATCCTTTATAAATTTAGAACATATGCAAAGTGTTATCTCAGTAATCTCCCGAAAACCTTAATATCAAATAAAACAACCTTACATGATAAGGTCGCCTAGAAACAAACCTTACAAGCCCGACCAGGGAAAACACCGCTTCGAGGAGCCGAACATAGGTGTACCGGACCCGAGGAAGAGAGAGCAATTGCTGTATTTCCGTACAACTATCTGCAATATTTCCATACAAATATCTGCTGTATTTCCATACAACTATCTGCTGTCGAGAAGTGGGATCTTCGTTCGAAAAAGGTAAAACTTTATGGTAAATTTTTTTGCAACAAATTTTAAAAAAATATTTTTTTATTTTTATTTAAATAATTAATAAAGTCATGCACGATAGTTTTAGAAAATGTTTTCTATCATAAACGATATGCGTTAGGCTTCCTACGCATAAAAGGACAGCCATAGGTTGGTACGAAAAGACCAATACTACTGGACAAATCCTAAAGTTTGCATTAGTAAATTTTTTAATTTAATTTATATTAAGTATGTAAAATAAATTACTGTGAAATAAATACTGAATAATATGGTACACGTGTCATGTATAACAGTAAGATTGTTTGTGTTTGAGAATAATTAATTGAATATATTTTTGTTAATAAGATTATTGATAGTAAATTTTTTTGGGAATTATTGAAAAAATGGCAGCCATCCCATAATTGACCCAAGATTATTCATTGCAGGAAGCATTTGATATACTTAATGATAGGTTAAAACAAACGGTAGCAATTAATGAAACATTGCAAGAAAGATTAGCCGCGGTTAAAACAAATGACATGGAAATGTCAAGATTAGCAAACGAAACAGTACACCTTTATGATTTACATTTGGGTTTAGTACCTGCGCTGCTAAGTTTTAGCGGTGAAAAAAGAGGGGAAACAGTTAAGGATTTCTTAGATCAGATGGCGGATATGGCGTCAATTAGTAGATGGAAAGATGGGGAATTAATTAAATTGACCAAAATGAAACTAACAGGTATCGCAAAACAATTTGTAAAAATGGACTTATCGTGCCAAAAAGCAAGAACTTTCTGTGAATTTAGGGATTTCAATAAAAATTTCCAGAGAGCTATATTTACGAACAGTTGTCGCAAACAAAACAACGGAGGGGCAAAGCTATAGAGAATTTAACAATTTTTTAAACAGAATTAAACATATTAATGGGAAATTGATTATAGTAGCGGACAATGAAGCAGCTAATAAGGTTTTGTGGGAAGACGAGGATTACAGAGCACTGGACACACTGAGGCAGTAACAATTGCAATTGCAATGGAAGGTGTTGATATGGAATTAACAGGGGCTGTAGGCGGTATATAGGGGACAGTAGGTCCAGCACTAGATAAGGTCATGAAATGTAATGTTTATGGGAAAAATGGGCATTCGTATAGAGAATGTGGATTTTTACAAAATTATAGAGGTTTTAACACATCAAGAGGGTATCAAGGTGCACGACAAGTGCCGCGGTTTTTATCACCACCATCGCAACAACAATATATACATCCTAATGCTAATGTGCAGGGTTACACAAGCTACAGGGGAAATGGATATTTTAGAGGAAATTATTCATAGGGACAACAAACGCCCAAAACTTTTGATAATAGATACAGTAACAGGAGATTTCAAAATAGAGACTATAATTTTTCAAGAGAAAACTATCAACACACAGGAAATAGGGTTATTATTCGGCAAACGGACAGCAAAATAGGCCACAATTTCAAAACAATGGAGGGGCTCAATCGCAAGGGAATGAGCATTTAAACTCAACTGGGGTGGGGCTAACGCCGTCACTCACTCCAACCAACAATAAAAAATTTTAAGGGCTCGGCGCACAAATTTGTACCAATAAATAGGACGGAAGAAATCTATAAAAATAATGATCTTTCAAATTTTTTCTAAAATTAATGATAAATGGGGCAGAGTTTTGATAGACATGGGAGCAGAAATAAGTCTTTTAAATTTAGACGTGGCGACAGATGTTCATAAGAATATAGACATAGCAATTACAGGAGTAACAGGGAATCTTTTGGAAGTAATGGGTACACAAACGACAGAAGTTTTTTATACGGATTCAAAATTTATTAAAGTAAAATTTCAAATATGTAAATTACCTCAGGAATATGATACAATTTTGGGAAATGATGTTTTAAGACCAAATAAAATTTTAATTGATTTAGCCGAAAATATTGTCACCATTAATAAAACGAAAATAATAATGATGGGATTTCAAAAAGGTAAAATCTAGTATGTACCAAAATAAACCAGAATTAACTAAGGTAACAGGAATAATTCCGAGGTAAAACCTTAAAGTATTGCCAGAAAGTCGAGATATAAGACAACCAAAAAAGGGACATAAAAAGGACATAAATTAAAGCAAAATTGTAAACTTAAAATAAAATTATTATCTAAAGGCAGTTAATCATCGAAAGAAGAAATTTTAACCGGACAGAAGGTACATTTAAAATTTATTAGGACTCAACATAACAATTTAGGAAACGTATAGAAGAAAAACGTGAATACAATCTATTTTGTAAAAATTACATGACGGTGCTACCGCAAAGAGAAGTTATCATAAAATTTATAATTAGAGGGACTAAACATAACAATTTTGCCAATCCTAAAGACACTACAGAATTGCTACATTGTGATGCTTTGATAGAGCCAATTGAAAAGCCGCCATTTAACATTTTGTACGCCAGAATATTAATTAATTTAAAAAAAGCTAGAACGTGTTTTTCAAGAATAATAAATATATTGGAAAATGAGATAAATTTAAAAAAGGGAACTCTATTGGCAAGACTAGACACGGATATAATAACAACGGAAGAGTCATTTAAGTTAAATATGGTTTCAGAACAGAATTATAAGGGTTGTAATTATGGAATTTCATAATTGGAGTCAGATATTGAGCAGAAAATACACCATTTACCGGAAAAGAAAAATTTGAATTTTCAAACATGTTATTATATTATAAAGATGTATTTAGCGATGGGAATAAGCAACTATCATCTATTAAAAATTTAGAATACCATATCGACACAGAATCAGCAAAACCAATCTATGTCCCACCACATAGGATTCCGTATGCACAAAGAAATATAGTTAGGGAGTTAATTGACGATCAATTGAATAAAGGCATAGAACATAGATGTAGTCCTTGGAATAGACCATTAGTGTTAGTAAAGAAAATATCATTGAATGGAGAAGTTAGGTTCCGTTTTTGTGTAGACTACAGAAAAATAAATGAAGTAATAACACCGGATGTGCATCCTTTGCCTAGGATAAGTGAAACAATTGACTTATTGGGAGGTTCTAAGTATTTTTCAGTAATTGGTTTTCACCAAATAAACTTAACAAAAGATAGTCAACCAAAGACTGCCTTTTCGGCTCCTTGGGGTCATTTTCAGTATAGACGTCTTCCGTTCGGGCTTTACATCGAAACCTGCAGCCTTTCAGCGAGTTATAAATAATGTATTGTTAGGACTTAGAGACGAAATTTGCCTGGTCTACCTTGATGATATGGTTTGCTTCAGCAAAACAATGACAGAACATATAAATTCCTTAGACAAAATTTTTGCTAGGTTTAAAGAATCAAATTTAACAGTAAATTTAGAAAAATTTAAATTTGGAGTACAGAAAGTTAACTATTTAGGATTCCTATTAAACGAAGCCGGCATAAGACCAGATGAGAAAAAAATAGAGGCAGTAAAACACTTTCCTATACCACAAACGGTTAGAAACGTACAGCACTTTCTAGGCTTGGCCGGGTTTTATAAAAGCCACATAAAAGATTTTTCCAAAATTGCAAGACCACTGTTTGACTTAACTAAAGATGATGTAAAATTTAAATGGACACCAGAATGTCAGGTGGCGTTTGAAACGTTATGAGACAAATTAATTACAGCACCAATACTTAAATATCCAGATTTTAAGAAAGAGTTTACTTTGGCAACAGATGCGTCTAAAGAAGGATTAGGCTGTGTGTTATCACAGGAAATTTATGGTTCAGTTCACCCAATTGCTTTTGCTAGTACAGTATAACATAACGCTGAAAAAAATTATGACGCGTCTACTTTGGAGATGTGTGGGGTCGTATGGAGTTGTAAGCTTTTTAGGCCATATTTGTTAGGCAGGAAATTAAAAATTATAACAGACCACAAAGCCCTATGCTATTTAACTTCTTTAACCCTCTAACTGTCAGACCACTCAAATTGAGTGGTCTCAACACCCTGCCGTAGTGAATTGTGTAGTCTGTGACAACTCAACTTGACTTAAATATTTCACCCACTAAAAATCATCCGATCGCAAAAAATCAAAAACCGTTGGAGAGGAAATGTAACCCGTTTCTATGTCTCTTCCTACAGCCCGCCCGGTATTTTTCTGAGTTATATATGTATACTGAAGGATTCATCACACTTTGACCTATCTGAAACTGCCATCCAATCAAAAATCGGACAAGTAGTTCTAAAGTTGTGGGGTGTTTTGTAGACCCTTGCAATTGTTCAGATTTCAACCAATAAAACCGCACATTTTGCGTTTAATATATCTCTTATAATTCGAATTATTTCAATAGACTTTTTTATATCTATTTATAGACCAAAGTTCAATCTTTCGTTTGGTGTAGAGCAAGTTATATTTTACTGGTTAGATGTTATTCAAACAGCAGTTCAAAGTTCATATTTGCGCAGAATTCATACTACCGCTTGAGTTTGCAAAGCAAGGCTGTTTCCATTGTCTTCAACGGTCATATTTTGAATTTCCTTTGTCCGCACGAGGTTTCATTTGTTTCATCTCTCTTTTGTAATTCAATTGATTCTAAGTAAAACACTTTTATGATAAGGCAATATATAAGTATACAGTTCAATTCTTTGATTTATTCTCTACACTGTGCCGTTATTACATGCGCGATACAAAACCGACTGACAAATGCG
>JAGFPH010018212.1:0-16635 GCA_018207615.1 Philaenus spumarius | reverse complement strand
CTTAAGACACACAAAATGAGGCATACTGGAAAACCTTTTAAATGTGACGAATGTATTTTTTCTTTTATTCAAGCAAATGAACTGAAGAGACACAAAATATTTCATTCTGGAGAGAAACCTTTTAAGTGTGACGAATGTAATTATTCTTGTATTCAATCAAGTGACCTGAAGAGACAGAAAATGAGGCATACTCAAGAGAAACCTTTTAAATGTACGGAGTGTGATTAGTCTTGTATTCAATTAAAACAGCTTAAAATTCACAAAATGAATCATGCTGGAGAAAAATATTTTAATTTATGAAGTTAGGCATAATGGAGAGAAACTTTTAAAGTAACATATGTTATTATTCTTGTATTTAATCAAACAACCTTTAAAAATACAAAATGAGGCATACACGAGAGATACCTTTTATGTGTAATATATTGATCATTTTTATATTCAAAACACCCTAAAAATTCACGTATTTAACATTTATAAAATTACTTTTAAATGTAAATAATGTGATTTCCTTGTACTGTATCACACCCTTAAAACACACATGATGTGTTCCTCATTAGAATTCTTATTTTAAAAGTTAAGTTTGAGTAGTATCTCTTGTCTTTATATGTAATAACACTTTGTACCAAGTAAGATCATTGTGTTCAAACGCTGATACATTGGGAAATGTGTTTGTGTCTTGTGTTTGGAAACACGCCTGTGCTGTTTCTATCAAACTGAAACCATATGTCAGTTGTTTGAGAGTAAATGCGTTTGACTATAACATGTATGTAAAAAAGTTTTCAACACTTTCAACTCCAGTTCAATGTCCCATCTTCTCCTAATTAATTTGACCTGAGAATCATGTATTATGTACTTATTTGTTTAAACAATAAATATTTATTTTACCCAAAGATAACATGTTTAGACTAGTATATAATATGATAAATTCTTTGTACCAATTTCTTTTTATTATTTTTAAATATACAAAGAAAACAATTAATTATTTTGTTCTTCCTTGAAAATTCACTTAATTATTCATTAAAATTACTTCTTGTTAGGGATGGGTCGATTCTCGATACCACCGATACTTTAGCTTTGGTATCGGTATCGAAAATCGATAGCCGAAACTCGATACCGATTACCGATACCAAGATATACTCAGTTGTCAGAACTGCCCGTTCTCGTGACTCCGTGAATGTAATCTCCGGTATTTGCAATCGCATTCTCTGTATTTTAACTCAATTCAGCATTTAACAATAAATATCAGTAGGGAAAATGTAAAACATTATTAATTTTATGTAAGTGGACATTTTTTCCAGTAAAATGTTTTAGGCAATTGTTTCCTTTCATAAGTAAACGCTTCTTGTTTTATTTTTATTCATGCGTAGGCTGTTATTTGTACACAAGAAGTCTAGAGTAGGCTCAAGGTCAAACACTTATGGATTCGTTTGTTATCGTGTCTATAGAATTAGGGTGTCTATTGTGAAGAAAAATAACACATTTTATAGATCGGTAACAAAAGTATTTAAACTTTAAAGTAATAATTTTATTTGTTTGAAGTCGGGTAAAACTTGTTGGGACTTACGCCCGTGATTTATGATTTTTATGGAAGTCCGGACGGAATTCCTTTGTTTTACTTTTTATTTAGATATGGGTCGGTTCCATTTTTTTTTTTTTTTGGTTCCTGGTTCTAGAGTCAAATCGGTTCTATTTATTATTCAAGGAATTTAACAAGAATTTAAGAGTAAAGTATAAGATTTAATTTGAATACTGAAATGATTAAGTATGTTGTGTACAGATAATTAAATACAAGTATTCAGCTAAGTTAAATTACAGACAAAAGTCCATCACTTTCAACGTTTATTATAAAATATTGCCACACTTCGATGTCATCGCTGAAAAGACTAGCCTACTCCGGTTAAGTTTCCACATATCCTCAACTAACTAAACTTAATCAAATTAATATGTTAATTCAGTATAGTGTCGATTATCCGAAAGCGGAAATTTACTGTAAATAAATAAGTACATGACAGTACTGCACGTCGTGCACGTAATTCTGAATTTAAAGGTTTTTACTCGCATAATCAGCCGAGTTGTAGGCTTCAGGGAGTTTGGGCGCTCAACGGAACAGCGGCGGGTGTTGAGTCAGCCGAGCCCTTGGCCGCCCTTTGTAAGTGAGTAGGCCTGCACAATTTAATTTTCGGAACAAATCAACGAAATATTTTAATTTAATAAAAAAAATGAATAAAACACTGCACTAAAACTGAATACTGTAAGTATTTACACACAGCGTTATTAACTTGATATTACAGTACTTTGTTCTAACAAGTTGTTCAGACTTCGGCGGGACTAAACGGACGCCGTCGAATCAAATTTTCGATGATTGAAGTTCCGATTATTTCTGAACTTATCCGAATTGAACGTTCAGAAACAAAACATATGATATTCCGAGTAACGCAATCCTAGTCAGTCGTAAAAAATATTATTCCGAATAATTAAAAACTTGTTTTATTTTAAATTGCAACGCATTCTGCTATTTCGTTACTGAAACTCTCACGTGTTTTTCATTGGACTAGATTAATTGGATTTTCTTATGCGGACATTAGATTGTTTTCGGGAGTAGGTTTTTCGCGGACATACGCTGTTGTATATTAAATTGCGTTTGAATGCCGCGTTTTATAAAATTAGAGCTAATAATATTCGGACGTTGTATTCTTTTGCGGACATTAGTCATTTTATGTTTAATAACATTTCACCAATAGTAGTTCATAAAATTGGTACTAATTATATTCGGACATCGATTTTTTGCGGGCATTTACTGTGGTACTTAAATTATTTTTAACGCCGGCTTTTTTAAAATTAGCGCTAATAATATTCGGACGTCGTATTCTTTGCGGACATTCGTCATTTTATTTATTTATTTTTTCGCAGTTTTTTTTTTTTAGGTATCGGTATCGGGAATTGAGAATCGATTTTTCAAAGTATCGGTATCGAGAATCGAAAAATCTGGTATCGACACATCACTACTTTAGTTCTTGTATATCAGTATTACAATTTAGGATTGATGTCACTATTAAATTGTTATGATATTACTACTAGCAGCTACAATCAATATAATATAACTTTATGCTTTGATTGTGTATGTGTACTTTATTTCATAAAACATTGGTCTTGGTGAAGTCCTGGTTTGTTGGGCCTAGTTTCTTTTCTCCCTACCTTTATTTAATATGGAAGAACATGACTAATGAGAAATTGTTTAATGTTTTCTTTAGAATCTGCTTCAAATAAAACAGTAATGTGTGTAAATTAAATGTTTAATTTTATGCCTGTGTGTGATTGTGTATGTATCTCAATTACTTATTAAGTCTATGAGCATTACGTAAATTTCTCTCCAATTTCCAGGTGATGATAACCGCTCTGGTTTTTCCCCTGAAAAAATGCTTTAAATAAATTTTAAAACAGAATCAAACAGGTCTACTTGCATTCAAATCCTGTTCCAAAACTGCCTTCTTGCAAATAACTGTTACAAATCCGTCTAGTTGCTGGCATGCAAGATGGAGACTTTCATGAATTGAGTTCCAGAACTAGCTAGTTGCAGTGAAAAACAGTCAAACTGAATCTTTGCAGGCCTTCCTAAAAATGTTAAAATTGGACAAAGAGGAACTTTTTCCATAGTATTATTGATAGTTGGTTGTATTCAATGAGGTTATGTTTTGAGTTGTTCACTTACCATTTTGTCATACAATGAGTTTTAATGTTAATAATATCGAAGAAGAAGGAGTTATTATTAAGTGTGTAAATGGAAATAAAAGTAGGAAACTCTGTAATAATATCTCTGTAACTGTTATTTTTGTGGTACTTTATTATGTGTAATAAAACTTTCAAATAAAATGTATTTTTTGTTTTGAAAACTTATTCCTATAATTTAAAGTACAATGTTGGTAATAAGTTTCATATCTGCCTAATTGCATTTTCAGTGCCAAAACTCGCTCTTTGCATGCAAATAATCCATTTAAAAAACTAGCTAAGTTCTCAAAACTGTCTAGTTGCATTTTAAAAATGGTTATTATAAATTTGTATCAAAATATAACGACTTGAAAACTTGATTAATTTTAGTTTTCCAACGCCTTAACATTTTTATACAGTAGTTCTGTGTTTTGTGATTTTAATGTACATAAACCAAATTTTATTCCAATGAGCAGTGCGATGTTTTATGTTGTGATTTGTGTGTGTGTTTGTACTTTTTATTTTTGTTTGACGTGCTCACATGTGAGTTATTTCAACACCTGAAGATGAGAACCTGTTCTCAAAACGCGTAGTGTATACTACAACATAAGTTGCATGACGGAAATCCAGGTATATGTTTATATAGGTATATTGCATTTAGTTTCATACTATATTGCAACTGGAGACATAAAAAATGAATATTAATTTTAATTCTAAGATACTTTAAGGTATCATAAACTGTGGGAAAAAATATTAGAATTTATTATTTTCCTGTTTTTTCTTGAAAGTACACCCAATGCAACTACCTTGTTAGGGAAATGGACGGTTCATATACATACATATTTTAATATTGAAATTAAAATTAATTTCTTCTTCCTTTCTTACAAACCTTGTAAAATATAATACATGCATTAAACATAAACATAAGACATTTTAAATAAAGTAATAAATTAAAGAATCAAACAGGTCTACTTGCATTCAAATCCTGTTCCAAAACTGCCTTCTTGCAAGTGTCTAAACTGTTACAAATCTTTCTAGTTGCTGGCATGCAAGATGGAGACTTTTATGAATTGAGTTCCAGAACTAGCTAGTTGCAGTGAAAAACAGTCAAACTGAATCTTGGCAGGCCTTCCTAAAAACGTTAATATTAGACAAAGAGGAACAGTTTCCGTAGTACAAAACTACATTCCTATATTGTTTACTAATGTATGAAATTGGCTAACCTGTTTTTTTAATAAACCTATTTGTTTTTTACCATATGTGTTTATTGAAAGTTGGTTGAATTCTATCAGGTTATGTTTGAGTTGTTCACTTACCATTTTGTTTTACAATGAGTTTTAATGTTAATAATATTGAAGAAGAAGGTGTTATAAAGTTTGTAAATGGAAATAAAAATAGGAAACTCTGTAATAATATCTCTGTAACTCTTATTTTTTGTAGTATTTTATTATGTGTAGTAAAACTTTCAAATAAATGTCAAAAAAAACTTATTCCTATATGCCTAGTTGCATTTTCAGTGCCAAAACTCGCTCTTTACAAACAATCCATTAAAAAAACTAGCTAGTTTCTAAAAACTGTTCCAAAACTGATTAGTTGCAAATTAAAAATCTTTTATGTTAAGGACCGGTTCTACAATCTCCCGATTAGTTCCAGGTAGAGCTACCCTCCCGATAAATTAAAAGAAGGTGTTCTACAATCTCCCAATAGCCCTTGTCGGCAGGATAAATGTGGCTATCCTACTGATAAAGTTGTCGGCTACTTGAAGCACCCGATAAGAAGTTTAGATAAAAGTATAGAATAGTTTAGAACTGTAACGATGATTGTAAACTATGCTCATTGACATTTTTGATGAAACAATAGTTCAATTGATTGCCCAGTCCAGAAATAATAAAGTCTTTTGAGACAAGGTTTGAAATTTGGATTTGTTACAATAAAGTATTTTTTTATTGTTTTAGGTTAACTAAGGAAACAGTTAGCTTCCTTGTAAAAATTATTGGAGGAAAATAACCTACAAATTTATTAAATAACAACAATAAATAATTAAGTAAAACGTAAGTTAGTAATAATGTTATAAGTTTGGAATGCGTATGGAATGCGGCCGCTATTGGCTAGAGCAACCTTGTCCCCAAGCCTCGCCAATAGAAGCGTGGTCAATAGTGACGGCAGCCCCTACCACTAGTTAGTGCTGTGGTGAGAGAACTCTTTCCCGCACGACAAAGTGTACCAACCTACATGTAAAATTTTAAATTTAACAGGTAAGTTCCTGGTAGCATTGAAGAAACAACACTACAAGAAGCGAAACCTAATGGGCTATAAGCAGATGCTTGCGTGTTAGTTCGCTTCGAAGTCACTCGGAGCGCCACCAGTCTTTTGCTGCTCCTCGAGACGAAACTGACATTATAGACAGAGTTTAAATTTCGCCGCACCACCAGACCGCGAATATATCTGCCTCTTGCACAAACTGCTTTGACCTCCTTTCATCATCTCCAACGAAGAGAATTTAGTTTTCGTTTTGGAGGGAGCGAGCGCATGTTTCAATATTTGGCGCACGTTGCAACTATATTATACAGTACTGTTGAACAATGATTTATTATTGATAATGTTTTTAATAACCAAATTATAAAATGTGGCATAAATTTAATACTTTTTGTAATGAATTAAAAACAATTTTAAGTAGTAAATGATTTCTTTGTAACTTACAATGCAAAAGTTATATCAAAGACTGTATAGAAATTATCTTAAATCTCCATTTAACATTATTTGAACATGGGTTTTTCCTGAATTTGATTTGATAATCTATTACTGTGAAATATTGTAAAGTCTTCTAAGTTTGTTTTGTTGAAAAAATATCTCAAACAAGGTAAATGTTAAATATGTATGCAACAGTAATTAACAAATAAACACTTTATTTCAAAAAATCGGACTTAAAATGGGTAAAACATTTAAAACTAAATATGCAAAAACTTAGGTAAAATAGCAAAGCAGTTTTTGTTTTGACACCAAACATACCAGTATATATTTCAGCCGTTCTCAAATAAGGTAATAGATTGTTCATTACCGCTTTTGGGATATTTAAAGCTTATAAAAAGTATTGTTTTGCAGGCAATACTTATGACAGTTTGGCGAAAAAGCTCTAATAGATTTAGTTTTATGGTCAATATTTTGAACTGGCAGAAATAAATATATAATAATAATCTTTACACAGGGCCGGTTTAACCCATACGCGGCCGCATATGGCGCCATGAAAAAGTGGCGCCAACGGGACACAATGTTTTTTTTTGTCAGAAGACAAAATTGAAAACAACTGAACCATTTTCAATTTGTTTTACTGACAAGTGAAAAACTTATTTTGTTTTTTCGCTCACAGTTCAAGTATCAAAACACCACACCAAAGGTATTTATTCTGTTTGTACTTACAGCGCTTGAAGAATGCGTGGCGTATACATAGTTGTACAGCACTTCAACTCAAGGCATTGATTTGCAGTTGCAGTTTGTAGTGAGCTGACGCTCGGCGGAGCACAGCGCCTTTTGACTTCATGACTCATGCTTGAGATAAGCGCGCAGCGCCACCCAGGGCTCTATAACAAGGGCTATACCATTTGATCATTTTCGGTGACCCAGTATCGATCGCCTACGACGTCACACTATGCTGACACGCACGAGCTGGTAATATTGCAGTAAAGTGCACGCTTTCGTTAACTCACTGTTGTAACTCGATGGAAAGGCTTCAGTAAAATAAAATTTATATATTCTTAATCTGCATAAAGTACGGATTCTAACAGTAGAAAAAACTATTATTTTAACAGGTATTTCGAATTTTAATAATTGAAACTATTTGAGAATTATCACAGATTGACATGGAAAAGTTACTAAGCGAGGAAATTATTTATTTTTGGGTTAAAACAAACTTCCAGCGGGAAAGTTGTAGCCAATGAATTGATCTAAACTATCCAATTCACCAATTTGTGATAAAATGATTACATCATTATGAAATCGCTTTTTAAATGAGCGCGAGGAGGTGCCGCGCCGTGACTCCCGGTGTACTGTTGTTTGATACGGGAATAACGTTTATGTACATATTGTTATTTAAGGTAATATAGTAAATCACTTGTCCCCAGGTAATTATGCCAGCTAGAAAAAAAGCAAGTATTTTATTTTAACATAAACTAATTATAATTTATAAGAATATATTTGATATTATTGAAGTAAACACAAAAAGATAAGTTGGAGGTTACGTTTAAAAAATAATATCATTATCATATTATATCATATCAAAAATAATATCATAAAAAATAATATCCAGTATCAAACAACTGTAAAGTTAAAAAGTGGCTTCAGTCAAAGAAACATTTAAGTATTCCGCAAATTAGACAACAATGAACAAATTAAATAAAAGACAGCATAATTCTTTGTTATAAAGTAATTCTTTTAATTAAATATGAAACTGATTTTTTTACGTAATTACGATTTTCTTTTTCCATCATTGATCTCTAATTTTATTTCTTTGAATGTACGTAATAATGATATTATTTTTTAAACGTTAACCTCCGACTTAACTTTTTGTGTCCACTTCAATAATATCAAATTTTAATTATAAATTATAATTAGTTTATGTTACAATAAAATGCTTACTTTTTTTCTAGCTCGCATAACTACCTGCGGACAAATGATTTACTATATTATCTTAAAATAATAATATGTACATAAACGTAATGGATAGGGATGTAAATATTCCAGTATCAAACAACAGTACACCGGGAGTGGCAAAGCGTCACCGCCTCGCGCTCATTTAAAAAACGATTTCATAATGATGTAATCATTTTATCACAAATCGGTGAATTGGATAGTTTAGATCAATTCATTGGCTACAACTTTCCCGCTGGAAGTTTGTTTATAACCCAAAAATAAAAAATTTCCTCGCTTAGTAACTTTTCCATGTCAGTCAGTGATAATTCTCAGATATTTTCAATTATTAAAATTCGAAATACCTGTTAAAATAAAAGTTTTTTATACTTTTAGAATCCGTACTTTATGTAGATTAAGAATATGTAAGTTTTATTTTACTGAAGCTTTTCCGTCGAGTTACAACAGCGAGTAAACGACTGCGCACACATTACTGAAATATTACCAGCTAATGCGTGTCAGCATAGTGACGTCAGATTGAAACTGGCGGCACAGTGCCGAGATCAAAGAAACGGTTTAGCCCTTGTTATAGAGCCCTGAGTGCCACCGAGCAGAAGTTTATGTCACAACAAGAAACTTCCCCTCTCCCTCCTTCCCCTGATCACTCTCCCCTCCCAGAGCAGTACAGGTGCAATTTGCAACTATCTTGCTGCCGTAAGGTCAGTGTCAATCTGTCATCAAGTGTATTGTAATAACTAATAACTCGCAAACGCTAACCTATTCTTTTAGTTGTATACCGTATTGGTATTGTTATGATGATTGTTGATAAGTGAATGATTACGAGTGTTAAAAATTGTTAATTTTTGGTTTTGCTAAAGTTTTTAATTGGTAAGGACTTTTGAACATTCTGTATTCTATTTGTCAAGCTAATATTTCAATTTGGTTTTCGATGTTTTCTACATGTTTAATCACATATATTATTTATCAATGCCACTTTTTTGTCGGTACGCCATAACTTCCTTAATACATCATCAAATTACATGAATGTGGCATCATTTTAAAGCTTTCCTTAACCGCTACACCAGAAAAATATACAAAATACAATTATATGAAAAAAAAATAAATAATCCGAAAGTAACAGTGATGTAGGATCAAGTAAGTTGTAGGAATATTTTCCTGGCGTTTGCAACACTGATGATAACAATACACAGCTGGAGAGCTGCCGTTGCGCCACTACATTGCTATTTTTAATTAATTGTAAGCGTGGATATAAACAGCATTGTGGATACACCTATTTGTTGTTGTTTACCTTCTGCAAGTTGGTAAGTTGTTTAAAAATATACAGTAACAATAACAAAATTATTTCTCTTTAACATGGATTTAAATTAATAAAACACTCTTAGTAAGTTAGAATGCGAATGCTTGGCACGGGTCAGCTATTGTATATAATTAAAAATTCCTTTCTTGTCATCTACCTACACTTGTTTTTACTAATTTTCATTGTAATATATAAAAACTAATATCGTATCCAAGTTATGCTGTAAAAATTTATTTCACATTTAGAAATAAATTGTTAATTTTTGGTTTTTCTAAAGTGTATATGATGTGTAAAAATGTTAAATTTACTGTGAATAATAAACAGTAGTTGAAAAAAGTCTTTTATTGCAAGTACTTTTCTAACCTAAACTTATAAAAAAGTTCTTCCCGAAAAATTTCACAAATAGGGTTTAGTTAAGTTAATAGGGGTGGGGTGGGGGGGATTCTAGGTGGCGCCGATTCGGATGTTCGCTTAACTCTGAAAAATTCCAAGAACCGGCCCTGTCTTTACATTATTACAAAACAATTTACAATCGATCACGTAAGCAACAACTAAAATAATTCAATGCAAAGTATGGTATGGTACACATAGACTACGAAATTATTATACCGGGTGTTCCATAACTAGGTGTACGCTTATTCTTCGCGTTAGGGAATGAGCTACCGTAATGTAAACAAGTAGCACGGGTTATGAGCTTCGCTTCGCTCACGGCGTAAAAACACGCCCGTCGACCTCGGATGGGAAGATGCCCTCAATTTAAAGTCCACCACGTGGCTTTGAAACAGTTACTTTAATGTTATTTTACGTTTTGATCGATTTTGGGGGAACCAAGCTATCTATAAGGCCGCGTAAAATCAAAATGTGCAGATTAACATCCTATATTTAGGTATGTTTTTAGAAAAAACTCTAAAAAAAACATTCAATCTCTTAGGAAAAATCTAAAAAAATAGTTACTTCCGGTCAAAAAACGTGCTTCCGGTTGTTCGATTTTATGGCTCACGAACTCGTCCGAGCGAAGTAGACAACCAATATGTGTTTAAAATTTGGACCAAGTCGGATTTAAAATGCATCCGCTAGAGTGTGAACACATATATGTGGGGATATATAAAATATATATATATATATATGATTTTTCGTGTTCTGGGGACCATGATAGGTGCTCATTTGCTACACCCGACTTTAAGACTTACCATAAGGGTCACTGCAATAGCTCATTTTTCCTATGGAAATTCGCTAAAAAGTGGCAGTTCACCTTTATCGATAGATATAGATAGAAAAATATAGATATTGTAAGCAAGTTAAAAATGTAACCGCAATAGATAATTACATTTAAAAATTTAGTAATTTGTCGTTTTATTGATAGTAAATTTTTTATAACTGAATGAAATCAGAAATTTTAAAAACGTCACACTTAAGGTTTAATAATTACTTTATAAATGTTACATTTGTGTTTAAATGTATAGGCAAATAAGTAAAAACCTAGATCAGCTGTCCGATTATTAAAAGCGCTTAGTTAGACATTTGACTAATAATAAATCAGCTGTTAATTGGAAATACGAAAATACTGTACAATTTACCACAACGGTTTGAATTCCTTAATTCCTTTTTGAATTATTAATCCCTACTTGAAGTAGTAAAATGACACAATGAGAAGGTTTAAGCTTCAAATTGAAATATATGTTATGAGCATAAGGTTACATGAGCCTAACTGGTGACGCCCAAACTAATGGATCTTACACAAATTTCTCCCATTTAAATAACAGCGTAATTTAAAAATGTCAGTTGTTAAAATGAACTCAATTTATTGGATTTTTATATTTTTCTGTAACTCTGCAGTGTAAAACGAATAAAATTTCACTTTTTTTACAAATTGGTAGAAAAATACCGACGTAATGGGCCGATAATGTAATTCCCCAACGATAATTCAATAATTACAAAGCAAACGCATAAAAAACGCATACAGTACACGTGAAGCACAAACCTAGATTAACGGTCGTTACACAATTAACATTGATAATTCTATAATTACTATAATTATACAATAATTTATATAACAGTAAATCTATAAGAGATATAGAAGGGAAGGGTACTGTAAGTGGCGTAAAAAATGTTCTAAATGTTTAGCTCTTTCGATTGAGCTATCAACCAACCTCGTACCTTTTTTATTTTTTTAAATAAAAAAAAAAAATAAAAAATGCATAAAATTGGAATTTTTATATCCTCGAATGTTAAAATGACATATCTAGATCTAGAGATAAAAATAAACACATTTTTAAAAAATCTTCACAATCGGTCCATTAGGAGAGGTTGGGCGATTGGAAATAGGTTTTCGACAAAAATCATTTAATAATATAGATTATTATTTGAAAATATACAATTAATTATAACAAAATACTACGAGATGCTCTTCTCTTTCAGTTATTGTTTTCTCACTTTAAAATAGGATTTACACAACTTTTATAAATTAACGAAATGACTACAAACGCAATAAAAAACAAATACTAAACTATACTTTATTATGAAAACTAATGAATAAAAACCTGAATCCAGAATAAATAAATAGAATAGCGTGATCGGACCAATGGAGTGTTTGTGGCAGAACCTTTTAATTTCGAGCGCAATTTTATTGTCGTTAATCAACTACCTTAAAACCCAAAACGGGTTTTTGGAGACAAAATATGTTTAAACAACAATTTTAGTACTTGTAATTTCCTACAACTTTCCCGCTGACGAAACATCGTAACTTAAAAAATTAAAAAATCCTTGCTTAGCCTACTGAAAATTTTGTCAGATGATTCCTGAACTAAAGTAAGTTTGCATTTTACTTTTTCAATGTGGAGAATTACGTAAAAATATATTTCAGGTAGAAAATGAGATTCATAGAATCCCTCATCTTTCCTCTAAAACCTGTTCTTTTAAAATTAAAGATAACTCAACCCATAAGTCACCCAAGGTCTCTAGATAGAAAAGGTTACCTCATAGTCATGTAAACAAACTCAAACCCCTCGACCCGTTCCCTGTCCAGTGACGTCATCTATATAATAAAAATGAATTGCTGTTCCTTTGTAAGCGCATCACTTGAGAACGGCTGGACCAATTTGGCTATTTTTTGTTTTAAAATGTTCGTAATAGTCCAAACTAGGTTTTTATATAAAGAAAATTTTGAAAAGTTTCCCGAAAAAGTTTCAAATTTGGGAAAAACTAAATAGCCTCTTTTGAATGGACTCAAGACCAGCTGTTCTACTAAAATACTTAGTAACACATGTTTGTTTACATTCATTACCATAGCAACTTTACTTAGCATTTTATAATCAGTTTATTATTCTTCAAAACCAACAGCTCTTTTAGGTTAGATTGACCAACTTAAAGCAAACAAAAACGAAAATCAACTAAAAGAGCTTACTATATTTTAATTCAATTCAAACATTGGTTGTTACATAATATATATAAAACAACTGATATGGTTCAAAATCTGAACATAATTTTAGGTTAGGCCTACAATGAACCAAAACACGTTTATTTGCAACCAATTGGGCTAATTTAGAATTAGGTTTTTTACAATTCTTCACAACTATCAGTTTTTTTTTAGATTAGGTAAAAGCAAACCAAACAAAAGGTTTACTGATTATCTATAAAGGTTTACAAACTATAAATCTAAATTTGTGTAGTATATTCTTAAGTGGTATAAAAACCATTTTGCAATTCGATTACTTAAGTCAATGTAATGAAATGGAATAACTTTACTACCCTTTAAATTAAAGCAATAGCGGAGCATTGCGGGGTCCACTAGTTATAGTATAAAAACACCGCGCTACCATGAAATATGTATGTTTCGTCGTACAAATCACCTCATTTTTTTTAAAATAGATGTACAGTATTAAACTATTTTTGGGGTTGCAGTTTTTTAAAATGATACTTAAGTTACACATTTCAACATTTGTAATTGTAAGAATATATCTTATTCTTTTCAAAAACATTATGTTTATGTCATTAATTTGCAATTTACAATAATAACGAAAGTATAATCATACAAATTTTAACTTATATTTTTACTGACTAAAATTTAAAATAAAAAGCTATCTTGGTAATACATTTTAAAATCATATAACTAAAAAGCAGTCATTAAAATTGTATTTAATATTTTTTACAGAATAAAAAAGAAAAAATGCAATCACGATAATACATTTTAATCTATATAATAAAAATGTAATGCTATTCGTTGGTAAGCATCACTTGAGAACGGCTGGACCGATTTTGCTATTTTTTGTTTTAAAATGTTCGTAATAGTCCGAATTAGGTTTTTATGAAAAGACATTTTTGTGTAGGGTAACGGAAATACAGTGTGGGGTAACGTTTTAACTTATTTTTTAAACTAAATGTAACAAATAAAAAGTAATGTTTAACTTTAATTTTCTTTCAATTCGTGTGTTCTGTCCGGACAAGCCGAAGTCTCGAAAAAGTGTTTCATCTTTTCACTAGTTTTAAGTTAGATTAACAAACTAAAAGTAAACACAAACAAAAATCAACGAAAAATGCTTACTGTATTAAAATTCAATTAAAACATCGGTTGTTACATATCTATATACTTAAGAGATATGCTGTTTAAAATATTGTTTACATAAAATATATCATATCTATGAATTGTTTAATATTTTTCAAACATATTTTCGCTTTAAAAAAAATAATAATAAACAAATTATTTGACACCATGCAAACCATAAACACACATGAGTTTTAAAATAATTATAATGAAAACTAAACAAACAATCTAAATGAAACTAAAATCCATTAAAATATCACATTTTTATCTTTATTTTGATATTTAATTGTATATTTAAATACTAAACAGTATCTTATAATACTAATCAATATATTTATATAAAACGGAACCACCTTTAGGTTTATTTATTGATTTTCTAACCATTGTAAATAATATATTTCTTCTACCTACTTTAAACACTTTATATACACTAATTTAAAAAAAAGTTTAAGTTTAAACAAAAAACACAAGCCGTCAAACATTCACAAATTAATAATGAGAACGCGTATAAACGTAAACGACAGAGCTTTGATCACTGTCTAGGTATACTAATAACTACGTCACAGCCCCCACTCCACTTTTTTTGACATTTCCCGAATGAGGTAACCTTTCTATCTAGAGACCTTGTAAGTCACCTACGGCTAAGGAGAGCATAGCGGTTTACGTTTATACCTCGACAAAACTATTTGGTCTCTGTGAAGTTGACACTATTTTTTTTCTTTTTGCCTAATTTAAAGGCGGGCTTGAGATTATCATGAAGCTCTTATAAAATTCACTATTTTCTTTGGATGTTTTCCTTGTGATGTTACACTTTTATCCGTGATTCTTTTCTATACTATTTTTTATCGATTTATCTTCTTAATTCTTTTTTTTTTCTTTAAAATTTTTAATAGTTTCCGTTATATTTATTTATCTGTAAAGTTAGTAGGATTTTCCATGTATGTTCCTAAAGTAATGAAAGTATTGTTTGTATGGTTTTGTTAATTACTGAATAGATAGGATATTTTAATGATTTTCTTATAGTGGGAATTAGGATGTGGGTTGTGATG
Source organism: Philaenus spumarius (assembly GCA_018207615.1). NCBI lineage: Eukaryota > Metazoa > Arthropoda > Insecta > Hemiptera > Aphrophoridae > Philaenus > Philaenus spumarius. The sequence goes on along the minus strand of JAGFPH010018212.1, from coordinate 1,400 downwards.
TGGATATCTTCTCGCCAGAGGTCCGTCTGGCTTTTCCTACTCCGAAACGGATTGGACCTTGGAAACAAGACCCTTGAATCAGGATATAACATTTATGTATGTAATTTGGGTGATTGTGTAGTTGTTTATTTAATGTATAAATATAAATATATATATATATGATTAATTTATTATTTTATACTTAAATTTGTATGTCTGATTATTTATGGTGTTTATTTATAGTGGTATTTAGATTTGTTATAGGGTTTTAAATTTCTTTGTTTATCTCTTTTATCATTTTAAATAATAAGGATATAATTCAAATTGATTTGGTTACTACAAATAGAGCATTCCTTGCTCTTTTTTATTTTTTATTATTATTTTTTTTTTATTAAAGGTTTTTTATTAAATAGTTTGATGTGTTTTTACGTGTCATAAGATTATGTTTTTTTTTTGTAGGATAGTTGTTGTATTTTCATTTAAGGTGCTATTGTTTTTTATTATTTTTATTAGTTCTTTGAACACATTATCCTGTGGATTGATGTATTCTTTTTTTAAGTAGATGTTTTTTAGCCATGTTTGTAATTGTTTTCTGAATTTTATGTTTTTAACCAAGTTGTAAAATGGTTCTTTTTTGGGAAATTTGGTCTGATTGTTTCTTTGTTAGGGTTATTATTTACTGGTTTGTTTTCTGGATTTATATTATTTGTTCCATCTGTATATTTACTTGATTCTGCATACAATTGTTTGTTTTGTTTTGTTGCTCTATCATAACTTAATGTTATTAGCCGGTTCTGGATTCTTGGGTTTTTGTGATTTTGGTAACTATTTTTAGAAAAATGTCTTTTTGAGTTTGTAACGGTACTATTTATTGTCAATGGGCTGTCTTGTATTTCTTCATTGTCACTGAGAATATCATATTTATTATAATTATGTGGGATGTTCCTACTTGGCCCTGCTTTATTACAATTCTTACAATTATTGTTGATTGTCCTTAGTTCAGGGAATTCTTTATTGTTTTTGAAGCTGTAAGGCGTTCTTGCAGTATCTGCAAAAGATTTATGATTGTATTTACTATATTTTTTTGCTGGTTTATAATTTATAGGAAATAATTTGGATTCTGAAAAAAAACTTCCTTGAATAGTGTCATTCGTGATTTGATTGCGATTTGTCTCTCATATTCGGCGCATGATTTACTTTTGCTTGTGTGATTCCCATCACAATGAATACATTTGGGTTCCTTATCACGTTGACCATGAAATTTTTCTCCGCAAACCCTACAATCATATTCTGTCTTTCTTACATGGGGCATTTGCTTGGTGCCCTTATAAGAAACAAGAGAAACATTGCATGACCGGGGCGAAGTATTGCCTGACTGGTATTATTACGTAATTTAGCCTAATCTCTTTTGGTAAAATGTT
>JAGFPH010018211.1:5985-16635 GCA_018207615.1 Philaenus spumarius | reverse complement strand
TATATTAGTGTCCGGATTTGGTCTGGGCAAACTTATGGTAACCCTCGCCCACGTAGCACAAGCATGTCATATTGCCGTGGAAAACACGTTTAGCCGAAACGTCAAGAAACGGTTTTAATGGTACGTCAATATTCCGCCCAAATGTCACAGCGATAAGATAGTTAAAAAGACGTTGCAAAATAGTTAAAGATTAGGTAAAAAGACGTCTAAACATCGTTGTTGAGGTGGCGTAAATAAATCGTTAGATTCTCGTCATCTTAAGACGTTATATTTTAGCTAAAAACTCGTTGAAAACTAGGAAATATGACGTTACTGTACAATGGTAAAAAGACGTTGTTCTATAACGAGAAATAGACGTTGCTTCATAACGGTAAAAAGGCGTTATTTCAAAACGGCAAATATACGTTCTTCCAAAACGGTAAAAAGACGTGATCCAGAACGGTAAATAGACGTTACACTAAAACGTTAAAATGACGATCCATTAGAATGGTAAAATGACTACTAAAAATACAAAACTATTCCAGTCAATAAAAATAATCTAGATACAAATCATTGAAGAATGATTATCTAAAATGGGAAAGTGTTTTCAAATTTTGTCATATTTTGAAAAAATTATCTGTCAAAATATGATTAAACATGGAAGACATTGCATTTCCCTCATTTATATAATTACATCCCCCAATTAATTGTTGCATATGTTATATTTATTTGCCAAGGAATAATCAACCATTTATTAGTCATTTTACTACCATAAAGAAAGACAATTTTATTTTAATGCAACACACTAATTTCATTGATAAAAGAATCATTTAATGTAGGCCTACATCAGTTAGTTTTTATAAAATCTTAATTGATATTGATTTTTTTTTAAACTTAGGCCTATACATAATTCAAAATGAATATATACTTACCACTTTTTGCAGTGTATTTATTAAAGTCAGTCTTTAATGTAGATTATCTATGGCCCGGATAAATGTATGGTATTTACATTTAATGTTGCAATCTATACTAATATTATAAAGAGGTAAAGTTTCTCTTTTTGTTTGTTTGTATGTAAGGGGGTAATCTCTGGCACTACTGAACCGATTGAAAAAATAGTTAACACTATCCCTGAGTAACATAGGCTATAGTTCATTTCGATAAAAACCATTTTTATTTTAATATTTGTAAATTTAATTGGAAAAAATCTAAGGTTAGGCCTAGAATGATAAACCAACACATGTATTTACATTTATTACCATAGCAACCAATTGAATAAAATAACTAGCTGTTTGCTCCAATATTTCCATTAACAGCTGATTTTAAAATTTGAAGCAATTATTTTTGTATTTCTAGATTTTAGGTTAGGGTTTTAAAGTGTAGACCTGAGCCTTGCTGGTTTCTTTTAACTATTATTACAACTGCTGTTATAAAATATAAGACATAATTTAATTTGAACATTTAACATTATTTACCATCTTAGTTTTGAGGTTATTATTAATCCTACACTTTTATTATAAATAAAACATAACATATGTTTTTAGAAGGTTTCATTGGGGGTTGGCGTGAGGAGCACGCAGGGGTCTCCCCTAGTAAATAAAGTCAAACAAATAAAATTTGACAATACCATAATTAATTAACGTTTAAGATTTCCACAAAATATATATTAATTTTGTATTATATAAATAGGCCTACCTTTGTTTTGCATGATTATTGCTCGCATTACTTTCTTTAGCCACTGTTTAAGCGATGACACACATTTCACCTATTGTTCAGGTATTTATATAACAAATCATTACCATATAACATACCTATTAAAGGTATTTATATAACATATTTGGTTCAGTGAAGCAAACACAAACATATGATGAATTTTGTATTTATTACTTTCTTAAAACTAACATTTTACTTCTTGTTTTATACCCAAATTAAAAAAATAATAATAAAAACATAAATGTAAAAATTTATGTGCAATAAAAATTATAAAAAGAACAAAAATGAAATGTTATATTTTTTCTGTCTCATTTATCAAAGGAAGAACATGAATAAAAACTTGGATCAGCACATAAAGAAATAAGTTACTATGCCTCCGAATTAGCATTAAAGGAACATGGGAATACAAAATAAATTAAAGCTACATTTTATAAAACATATTTTATTACAATAGACATATTTTATTACCTTCAATATTTTTTTATTGAAGGTGAAGATCTCATATTTCTGTAAATGTAAAAAACAACATAGGGCATAATAGATGCTCCAAATAGACATGAGTTTAAGCTGAAAAAAAATATATAGTGGTAGTCATAATTTTTAAGAAACTTATTATTACAAACTGCTTCCAAATGTACATTCTATCTAATGAATACAGTTAAACTAAAGAATAAATTAATTATTGCACGATACTTAAGTTTCTTATACGATACTTGCTGTGTTATTATTGAGATACAAATTTGTAGTTATACAATTAGTATGTGTTTCTTTAGAATTTGTTATTTGCAATTACGAAAATATCACATATTTTATATCCTTGCTAGTTTTTGTAAAATAAGACATTACATTTCAAGAAAACTATGTTTTGACTTTGCCATAGGAGAATGCCTCCTCTTCTTTTCTTATTATTTCACTTTCAGGTTTTTGGTGTGGCATATTACAATTTATTTTAAACCGTTTGAAATGAAAATATTGAAATTAATTCGATAACTTTATGTTTAATTTATTGTGTGTATTTTTTATAATTTAAACTAATTTATTGTTCTTAACATTGTTTACTCAATGTTTACCATATAAAAAAGTGTTTTATATTTAAATGTAGGTAAAATTAGGACTATGAATGAAACAATCTTAGGTCCTGAGTTGACAAATTGTGTATAAAATAGACAAACAGTCCAATATAGATAGCCAATAAAGATTTACTGTGCAAATTCTTGAACATTAAATGTTTCAATTAAAGACAATTGTACGTTTTCTTTTGCTGATTAAGTACCCGTAATGGAGCATATTTTAGCCAATATTTCATAACTTCTTCTATTTTGAGCTGGGTCATAATATCTTTATTTTTCATAGCCTTTGTACGAAAACTGTAACAGAAATATGCAGTAATATTTATATTAGTAAAAGGTAAAATAAATGACAGATATAACAATCAAGAAATGCTGCAGAGTAGACTTCAGTTCCTAAAGCTTATTATACACTTACTCAACACAAAGAAATTATTCTAATTCAGGTTCAAAATACCACTCGTAAATAAAAAAATAAATCCTTGATTATAGCTCTATACAAAAACTTGCCTGTAAACAAAAGCAGGAAATAATATTAAAAAAACACTTTTAAACTATACATATTATTTTGTTTACTGTAGCCTACTAAACCCATACTAAACTTTTTTTCAAGACAGAAAACAATATGATTTTTATAAATATGATTTAAACATTGGTTTGAATAAATTCATCTAAATGACATATTTTTGGGATATTAAAATGAGTAGAGCCAATAGGATATTTTCTAGGGGGGGGGGCTAGACCAGGGGTATGGGATCAAGCATACCCTCCCCTCCTTCGACTAAAGGAGTCCGTCCAGGGAAATTTATGAACCCCCCAAAAAATGTTTAAAATTTGGGAAGCCAATTTGGCTGTTCAGGCGAAATATTAACCCACACAGCAATGAGTCTGTACCTTTACTCCGTCAATAAAAATACACAAAGCTACACCGCGCCTAGAGGCCCCACTAAGTAGTGACCAGCAGCTAATGCTTAAACTCTTGTAAAAAATTAAATAAGTATATTTATAATCAAATGGTGCATAACATTTAAAACATATTCTAGTGCTAAACCATTTTTATGTAATACTACTTTTAAATAAATCTCTTACAAGAAAAATAATTTACTATAATTAATAATATACATATTTCCCTTAACGTATTGGAGCTTTCTACTCATGGGTATGGGCGTCATGATACAGTCCAACTGCTGTGTAACCCAATAAACCATTTTATGATAGTATTTGAGGAAGCAAATTTTGTATTCAGTCAGAAATTGTTTTTTTTTTTTTATTTAAACTTTTTCATAATAAGTAGGTAAGTTTAATTTTATGTTTATTTTGTAAATTAAACTTATTCATAATCAGTATGTAAGTTTAATTTTATGTTTATTTTGTAAATTAGGTTGTACATTAAGCACTTTAGTTATTTTGTACTTTAGTTATTTTTTGTTTGTATCGTAGCCCTACCATACCATTTAGGCCTACCGCATCGAATGTAACTTTTAAAGATCTTTTAAGCATTCTTCCGTAAGTGATATAGATCCTTAGGTTTCATCTTGGAATTAGGACTTATAATCATCTATAATTTTATACTTATAAAATAATGAGGTAAAGTTTGTATGATCATGTCCATATTTGGATTAATGTACAAAATTACTTAACTATTTGTAAAAAGATTTTACTATTACCTATATAATTTTGACCTTTAAATTACTTCTTTTATTTCCTGAGAAAAAAAGAGCTTATTTTTAATTGGACAATAATTTTAGTAATAAATCACAAATTGACAGTACATATATGACTAAGCTATACACAAATATACTGATTAAAGATTTAATAAAACAATATATATGCCTACACGATTTCATGCCGAGAAATAGATTTTTAATTTTTTTTTAGTTCTATTTACCAGAGTGTTTTTAACCTTTAATTGGTCGCGCCACGGTCTATTCGCCCGGGCGCTTAGACGTTATGCTCTACCTGTAATGTTTCCCGCTCGAACACAGCCATTTTTTTCACAGCTTCACCACTCTCATCACCTACAAGCTGCCATATCGATCGTCAGTCTAGCCGCAGTCTTCAACTAGTTCTGTGCGTATTGTCTGGTGCTTGGTCGATATTCCCGTGCGCAACTCTTTGTGAATGTCGAAAACACGGTCTGTTTAACCGTGTGTGACTTGTTCTTCTTGTTAAAATTGTTCATAGTTAATTCAGTGTTGATGTTTTACAATGAATCGTGAAGAAGAAGAGTTTATTAGAAGGTTACTACTTGAAGCCGAGACAGAACTGAATATTTCTGATCGTGAAAGTGATGACGGAAGTGATGATTCCCAAGAGGAAAGCGACCACAATACTGACACGGAGTTGTTGGCCGATGAGGAAGAACCACCTGTGACTGTCCCTATATATGAAATTACCAGAAACACAAATTACATTCTAGGAAGAAACCAAGCCACCAAATGGTATTTATGCAATCCACCTCAAGTCGTAAGACATGGTCCTCACAATATTCTCAGAATACATTTGCCTGGGCCTCGGAGTGTTGCTAGAAATGCTACTGAACCACGAGACTGTTTCAGTTTATTTTTTACCGATGATATTGTTAGATTTACTAATATTCAAATAGCGAAGCTCAGACCAAACTATGCCAGAGAAAGGGATGCCAAGGATACTACTAATGTTGAGATAAAGGCGTTTTTCGGATTGTTGTATTTGTCAGGGGCCTTGAAGTCTTCTCATTCCTAAAGAAAAACCAACAGGTGGTCTATGGCTTTGTTCTTCGCACTTCTAAATATTGCTGGAGTTAATTCTTATATTATACCTACATGTGGCTAATACTAATGATGATGAACTGAGAAAACAATTTCTTAAAAGACTTGCAAAAGACCTCTCCATGCCTTTTTGCTTCAAAGATCGAAAATTTGCAGAAACAGTTGAAACAGAACATCAAAAAACTGGTGGGAACCCAACAGGACAGGCGTCCCCGAGCTCCAGGTGCCACAGGAAGGCAAGTCATGATAAATGTGATACACATGTAACCAAATCTAAAATTTCGTAAATGTCAACATTTAAGATTATTATTTTAATCGGTCTTTCTTCTATAATTGTTTGCTAAAAACCACGATACTATAAAATTGTTTATTATATTGATTTGCCCGCCAATTATAATTTTTATGTAGAATACTAAACTTACGATAAATATAGCAAGGCGTGTGTTTTTAAGTGTTGTTACTGTTCCTGGCGTGCAAATCGAAAGTCACCTGTGCAGAGTGCAATAGATATGTTTGTAAAGAGCACACGACAAGCTACTGCAACCAGTGTGCTGTAGTTGATAGAGAAGCAGACCAGAAAATTAGTGAACAAACAAAAAGACAATCAAATTCAATTTAGACTACAACAATCTAGTTTAAAAAAATATAAAAGTCTAATATAATTTTACCTTAGATAGTTTTTTGTTTAAAGATTTTATAAATTTAATTTCATAACTAGAAAAATGTAATATAACATAACCATTTATAGCCAATTAAGTTACTAGACTAACTTTCTGTAAAAAAACTTGTTCAACTAAGTTTGTATATTACTTTTATTGCTTATTCCCTTGGCTCGGTCTTTTAAACCATGGGCGAACAAATTAGTAATATTTTTCATGCAACCTGACGAAAAAGGGGAGATTACCATAGTTTTTTTTTAAAACTTAATTTCCTAAGAAAGAATAAGTTAGCTATAGTAGCCTACATATTCACTACTACAATAACCTACTACTATAACCTCATAAAGATGTGGTCCATACCTAGCTACAATGAAGGAAATAATCTTCAACATTATTTGGAAGACAACTTGAAGGTCCTCTTCCTGCAAAATTATAATTTCGAGCCACATCAGTTTAAAATCATTTTCATAACCCTTTGTGGCTTCCTGTCACATGTTATAAATTGTATTGGTCCTCAACAGCACACAAAAAATGACTCTGAAACAAAATATTTCCACTGAAATCACTTAAGTTTTATTACATATTAATTTTAGTGTTTTTGCCAATATAGTCCTTATTCTTAAAAAGTAATTAAAACTATCAAAATTGATAAATTTGTGCTTTTGTATTAAAACTATTAATTAACATAAAAATACATAGTATTTAATCAAAATATGCCACTGGTCTGATAATAATAACTAAATACATTATTAATTATTAATGATACATTCAAAGAAAGATTGATATGAATTTTGAGCTAATAAACAAAACCACTGGAATAGCATAAGTCTTTCAAGATTATTATCATACATAGGTTTAGAATTAATTAATATATATGTATTTATGATCTTAAATAGGCTGCAATGAAATGATACATTACAGTACAGTACTTGAAAATAAATGCAGAATTGGTACATTACCGACACCTATCTATATTGCAAAATACTTGCAGTATTTAATAAATTCTAATCTGGTTTTTCTTTGTTTTTGGTTATAAAAACCGTACCATATTAGGGCCTATTATATCTTCTTTTTTGAACTATCAAATTTTTTATCACCATCCCTATTCAAATTTTGTCCTACACATTCTTAGTATGGTACCTATACATATTAGTTTGTCTTTTAATTTTACTCTTAAGATACCGTAAATGAAATAAGAATAGTAGGCTACTTGGGGCTGATGCCAAACGCTTGATATCAATTGTTTTTTTATAATTATGTTGTTAAATATCTAAGAAATCATAATATAGTTTGTATGTGAATTACTGTAAATGTTTATATAAAATCTGATATTGGTGTGGGTTACAAAAATTGCAACAATATCATCCCTTTATAGATTGTATCTTTTTACGCCCAGTTCTAGCTTGTTTTTATATTTTGTAGGCCTACCTTATGTTTAAATCTTAAAATTTTTATTTTCTCTTCGACACTCTTTGCAGAATAGTTTTGCAAATTCTACATGTTGTATATATCTAAATGCTGCGAATGTTAGTTTGCCAATATCTTGTATTGGTAGCTCATGTCTGTTCAAATAAATCTTTTAACAAATACTGTAATGACAAAGTTTTAGTTTGTAATAGAAAACTTGTAGGCTACATTGGATATTTATTGACTTTATCTTGACTACAGTAAACTTTTTTCTTAATTAAATTACTTAACACTTAGAATCAAGCTGCCAGATTAATTAAGAATTTGTCTACAACAACCAATTGTCATTTTTTGTAGGTTGCAAGTTTGGTTTCACAAATAGCCTAGTGGTTATTTTATAACAAATAAAAATTATGTCATTCACAGCCATAAATTAATGGTGACTATTATAAATAATATATAACTAACCTACAATAAAGTAGTAAACATAGTTATAGTAGTACGTTAAAGTACTATCAGAAAATGTGAGTACGTTAAATGCGGTTGGCAACTTTGATCCAGAATGCCATAACTTTTCATCGCCATTAGCAGTAGTGAATACATTAAATGCTTCTCTCCATGACTTAGGTGAGTCACCTATTGATAAACGAAAGTTGGGTAGATCTAAAACTTATTCTTCAACTAAAATTTAAAAAAGCAATTCAAACTTTAAAAAACTTTTCACTAATGTCGAAGAGCCATTTGATGACGAGGCTGAGGCATCATTGAAGCTTCACTTTTAAATGATTCATCAATTGAAAAAGTAACTGCATTACAAGACCAACTTTGAATCAAGGAAATCAGTGGTTATGTAACCATAATAAATGAGAATGAGTGGTGGTTGGAATATGTTTTGGCTAAAGAAGAAGCAGCTGATGAGGTCAAGTTTTCTTTCTTGCACCCAGCTGGTCCATCAGCTTCTTTCTCTTATCCTTCAAGACAAGATGTGTTGTGACTTCCAGCAAATCATGTCTTATGTAAAGTAAATTCAGTGACCCCCAGCGGGAAGAGTTTACAACCTCAATGAACAAGAAACAAGTAAAATAGTTAAAGCATATAGGCTAATGACTACATAAATGATTTGTAGTGTTATGAAAGTCCAACATAGAAGTTTTTGTATATATAGATTTAAGTTGCTTTTTACATAAAAATAAATTAGAGTAAATGTTATATAGTTTTATGGATTTTAAGTATAATTTTTCTTGAGAGACCTATGCAAGCCTATTTATGAACAAAGTTTTATATTAGAACCCATTGTGATCCCAAGTTTAAATTTACAATATATGTTTATAAGTATATAAAGGTTCATTCTAATTTTTTTCAAAATTTTAAAACCGGCGCATTTTGAAAAATTCCAAATAAAAAATTTTAGTTGATTTTGAAAAATAATTTTCCTCTTATAAGTTACTATATTGTGTTGTATGCCATATTAAAGGCCATGAAAAATGCTACAAAATTACATTTTTTCCAGCTCTGTATCTTCAGTAGGAGAGGCACAATTTAAGTTTTAAGTTTTCGAGTACGTGCGTTTTTGGGAATTTCATGTAGTCATAACTCACTAACCAATAGAGATAAATTAATAAAATTTTGTATTTTTCTTATTCTACACATAAAGGCAACCTCCCTGCCAAATTTTATTGATTTCTGAAATTGTCAGGTTCAAAATGTAGTAAAACTGTTGATTTGACATGGAATGACCCTCTAATTGAATTTTATATGCAGGCTATACCATGTAATAATAATGGTCATATAGGCCTAATTGAATCATTTGTTTAGCGCAAGTATTAACTGCAATAAAATTATACACATTGTTTACATTTGATGATATTTTTTTATGTTTTTATCTTATTATAAATGGGATATATTACGTGTATAACATTAAAAACAAGCTATGACCCCATACATATGGTAAATACAATTGCATTATTTCTTAGAGAGTAGGTTGTAATCTGGTGTTATGTCTTTAAATAATATTGACAAAATTATTTATAAGTTAGGGCCTACGGTACCCTGTTTATATTAATCGTCTGATAAAAAGTGTTATATTTTCACATATCCCGATAAACGATAACTAGTTAAGTTTGTTTTTATTACAATTTTACAATTTATGTAACTTACCCACGGTACTAACTCTTTATTTTTCCGGTAAAAGCATTGGATAGGGAAGTAAAGCAGTGTCGTATTACCGTATTGTATTAATTCACATGTAGGCCTATTTAACATAACTTACCGAGACGTAAGTTAACTTAAGTTTACTTTAAAGGGTTTTTTTAATAGGCCTAGCCTACCTTAATTGTTATTAATAGGCTTAATTAGATTTGTTGTTACGTTTAATACTATAGGTAATTAAAAACAATATGATAAACATTTAAACATTATACATAATTTTCTTGCTAACATGGTGTTAAGTTAGCCTACCTCTGCAGCAATATTGCAAGGAGGCGTGTTGTAAGTCTTACCCAATTAGGCTAATTCAGTGACGATCATAGAAAAACCAGCGTAAGTTTACTATTCGACCCTAGCCTAATATTTTTGCAGACAACGACGTTGTTTTACATTATACTGTTAAATGTTGAATACATGTAAACATACTGTGACTAAATACTATAGGTTAGAACCTTTTAGGTTTTTTTTTATTATTATTCTTGCATTTCTGTTACAATAGGTTAGCCTAGGGTCGAATAGTAAACTTCCGCCAAATAACCTTGTCAACTAGGCTACCATCTAGATAAGAAGGTAAACCTTAAACCGTAACTCAGCTGCAGCTACAGAATTTTGTTTAATAAAAGTAATTGCTTACATGTTTTCCGACTAGAATTTGCTACAAAACAAAAATTTTACTACTTATTGTAATTTATTACCTAGTAAGTGTAGAAACTATGTAATGCAATTTTTAATAATGATTGAGCTATAAAACTAACCTACACCATAACCTAACGTTATGTAATTTTTATTAGCCTATTTTGTAATAAAGAAAATTTGAAAACACTGAAAAGGATTTTATAATATTTTGAAATACTAAATAATATAAATTGG
>JAGFPH010018210.1:0-16636 GCA_018207615.1 Philaenus spumarius | reverse complement strand
AATTTTTGTTGACTAATTTTAATGTACACTGTTCATTTTGTATTTCATAATAGCGTAACATGTCCTTATGACATCCTCTGAAGTCTGAACCATTTATTTTATGATAGTCTGGATTTAGTAATGCATTTTATTATAATAAATGGTGTAAATATTTGTTGATATACTTTAACCTTAATTTTTGTTGACTAATTTTAATGTACACTTTTCATTTTGTATTTCATAATAGCGTAACACGTCCTTCTATCATTCTCTGTAGTCAGAAGCATTTATTTTAGGACAGTCTGGTTTTAGTCATGTATTTTATTATAATAAATGGTGTAAATATTTGTTGATTTTATTTATATTATTTGTAAATTAGGTGAATATTATTTGTAAAGTATGTGAATAATATTTGTAAATTATACTTGTAAATATAATTTGGGTGTATATATTATTTGAATAATATTTGTGTATATTTGAATAATAAACTATAATACGATTACATTACAATTTTGAGTTTTTATAAACCTGAAAAGCTTGTGGGTTTATATATTATTGGATTACGTGGAATGTGAAAATAAATACCAAACAACGTACAGTTTATAGTAAATATACGTTGTTTGGTATCATTTTTCTTTTTTTGATAAATATAGTTCAAAAATACTAAACAAGTCCAAAGAAAATTGCAAATAAAAAAAGTTATAGTTTGATTGGTTAAGTTTAGTAGGGGAGTATTTATGGTTGGGGGGAGCGGAAATGCGGGCGGTCCTAATCCCCTGCGCTTGTGTGTGTGAGCGGTCTGCGTGTGTGGGAGTGAACTACCTGGCCTCCATCGGCACTCCCGTTTTGCTATTACTATAGTCCGTCCTTATCAGTATCTATTGATAAGAGACTTAACATATCAGATTGCGTCTGCATTCACTGTTAAAGTTGTGCCCCTTTTTAACGTTGTTATTGTATACAGTTTATCCTTCTCTGAACTGCAAATATTAACTCTTACAACTTACTACTAAACAAATTATGGAATTAATTTTAATTGTAAAATTGACCTAAATAATGTGAAAGACCTGTGAAGTTGTATACAGGTTTAAAGTTGTGTGATAGGAACAAGATATATTGGAAAGGTATTTGAATCTAATCTGTAAATCACTGTAAAGGATTTGGAACTGCGTACATAATTACATGTTTGTGTTTCAAAGCACGTTACTCAACACGCGAGGTAGATGATGGGCGTTAAACCTCTGATTAAGTACTAACTCAAGATTAATTTGTACGTTCAGCTTATCTACTATCTGCTATCGTGATTGTTAGATAACATATGATTCTTATGTAATATGCACAATATTTAAACATGTGAGTATTATGAAATCAGACTTGGTTAGCACGAATTCATCATAAGGCCTACGGTAATGTAGTATTGAGTTCAATCATTCTAATAATTATTAAATACATAAAGATAAAGTTTGTAATGGAATGTCACTAATATTTTAGTGTATTGTTTTTGTAGGTATTATGATTTATTTAACACCAACATTTTAATTATCAGATACATTTTCCTCAGTAATGCGGTAGTAGGCTAAGTAGCTCACATGAAAATAAAGTAAAAATAAATACAATATAAATTCATTGCATGCAATTTTTTATTATGGGTTATTCCAAATTTCCTGAATAGTATGTTTCTTTGTATTTTCATTAGATTAATAACACGTTGTAACTATTTATGTATTACACATCTTTAAACCAACGTTTAATTTAATTAATTAACTTACTCGTTTTGGAAAACTAATTTACTACAAATAAGCCTATTGGTTCAGTGACATTTATTGCGATAACCTCACTAGGCATTTGATGTTTTATTTTTGGCAGATAAACAAATTTTAACTTTTTAAATACGTTGATATTTGCTAAGGTTCTTCTATAGAAATGATTAGGAGGCACGTGTAATGAAAAACAATGAAAAACATTAGTTTTCAGGTGAGTAAAGCAATTTTGTTTAGTAACGTTTAAGTTTTGTAAATATTAATTTTATTACAACTGTTAGCCCTCATTCCGTATATTTATATTTAATTATTAAATATAAGACATTTCCAATACTCAGTTTGTTTTTGTTGTTGAAAAAACTAGACGATAGCCTCAAAATACTACATCGAGTTAAAAAAGGAAAGATTATGATCGCGTTGAAACAGTTCAAAATATACAAGAACTATAAAATAGATCATGCTATTAATAGAAATGTTAAACTTCGAATCCAACGTTTTACCCGAGATATTGAAACGGTAGATAACTCAACACCCATTCCCGTCGATTAATTTATGCAACATTATGAACATTTGACTAATTTATTAGTCAAAAGGATTTTTAAATAATACGGACGTGTAAGTGTTTAGTTTATGACGAAGGGAAACCTCAAAATAAACTTGATAATGGCTGAATAACTGAATCTCCAACGAAAAAAAAAAACGGAATATAAAGACGGTAAGACTTACTTATATTATAATAATTCAATATTTATGTTTCTGATAAAAGTTACATTAATGTGCCTTATAAGTAACAAACACATGTTGTACTTAAAATATTTCTTAAAGTTCTTTTATATTACTTTTACTTGTTCTGTTTAATACTACACAATGTAAACTGGCAACAATACAACTCAAAACTGACTATGTAAGATTGTATTCATTGTTACACTATTCCGCTTTCACTGGGTTGTTTTGTTCTACGCTCTTGTCTGAGTCTCTATTATGTTTCTAATTGAATGTTGTTATTACGATCAATACAAAATTACAATTCTTCTTTTAAAACCCCATTAAGATTAAATTCCTGTTTTAATATTGACCTTGTACATTAAAATGATAAACTTCAGAAGAAAAACTTAAAAAGTATTACGAAAAGTGCAACATTAAAAGAATAATAAATTTGATTTTTCAGTATCCAGGTCTCTAAATTGTAATATTGTAGTACAATACCTTATATTTCCAGCCAGAGACCTCTTTTCCTTTATTCGACACTTTTCGGGATGTTTATCCCACTATCAGAAATCTCTCGTTAAATTTAGGTCGTCAAAATATTAAGTAAAAACAGAAAAATACATAAACGACAACACATTTAAAATGTGTACACCTTATGGTTAACAAATAAATGTCTAATGGTTTCCCTGTATCTGTGCGCACTCTGAACTATTATTTGCGTTGTTAGTTATTTTGTTTTCGTGATAGTAAAGTAAATGTTAAAACAATACAACTTAAGGGTCAGCTGCAGTAGCGGCCATCTTGGATTTGTATCCAGTATGAGCAATGTTGAACTTAAAACCATTTATTTCGTTATTTTTATCATAAAAATGTTTGTAAGGCCTCATTTTAACCACAGTCACAATACGCATAATTTTGCGTTTCAAATTTTTTTAAATCCCTTTCATTTGTCACGTAATTGACTTTTTTGTACCAAGCTTGAACTTTTTTCTTTAAACAATAAAACATGTATACCGTAATTAAAAGTGAATCGCAAGCCGGATCTGCAATGTTATAAAGAATATTCAGGTTTTTTTCAGAACTCAATTAAAAAAGGTGGATTTATAAAATGGTTTGAAACAAGGAAATATCAAAGAGATTAAATGCAAGAAATTGCTTAGTTTAGATACGGCTATAGAGTGAAGCCCCGGCGTCGGAGGTTGCTTTCTCGTTTACTGGAGCAGATCCTTAAATGGTTAAAAAAACTATCTCATGAGTGATTTATTTACCATATAAACATCGTAGAGAATTACTTGTGACATTTAGCTTAATATGCATTTGTATAGGCCTACATTATAAACCATAGTTTCAACAAAGACTGCACAAAGCGAAAACTCAGATTATTTGTATTTTAATAGAACACCTAAACAGTTCTAAAGAAATATTTTACTGAATGGTTTTTAGTTTTACTTTTGTGAAGGTTAAGTAGGATTTTAAGGTAAAAGTTGTGGTTAATAACTTAACACATTGTATTTACATATTGTAAACTAAATTTTCGTTAATTTAAAAGTCAGTCGGTTTCTTCGAGTTAACGTAGGCCTAAGTAAAAAGTTGACGATTTTTTTCTATTGAATACAATTTCCTTAAATTTCGATAAAATATACAATTTATTTACCTTAAAAGATAACTTTGAAGTTTAATGAAGTTTAAATGGAAAAGTTTGTGGGATATATGGATCCTACGTGGTTGTGGCTAGGTCTGTTATAATGCATAAATACATAAATATATTTTTGGGTCACTCTCTAAAGCGGCATAAAAAATAACAATAATTAAAATAACATATATGTATTACACATTAACATTGATAATTCGTTATTTCCAGTACCATTTGAGATCATTAGGGTGAATAATAAAATTATTTTGTTTTAATTATTTCTTAAAATATGTTATCTGAAAACTTTTCCTAGTGTGTTTTTAATCTAAAAGCAACCGACCTCACTACCATTTCAAATACTAATAAACGGTATCAGTTAACTGACACAAACTTTCTCCCAACTTACTGTAGTCAAAATAATATTGTTTTTAATCATTTTATTTACTACTTTTTAGAACAAAACAAAAAAATAATATTCTACCTACGTCAATCGTATAAAAAAATTATTGTCCCAGGCGGGATTCGATCGCGCGACCTTTGAATTACTGGCCGTGCTCGCTACCGTGGTGCTACCCCGTGCGGCCGCTGCCGCGATGCTAGATTGACAACACAAACTTGTTTATTTTTAAACATTTCCCCATAATTATAAAACGCCCAAGTTTTGATAAAAGCGGGTGGTGTCATTTTGTTTGGTATCTTAAGCACTATAAATACTGAAAATTTGTTCAAAATCGTTAAAGCCGTTTTGACAGACACCACTCTAAAAACACTTTTTTGGGTTCAGGGAGCACCAAAACAAAAAATTCCACTAAAAATATTTTTGGGTTCAGGGAGCACCAACACAGATAATTGCACTAAAAAATTTTTTGGGGTTCTGGGAGCACCAAAACAGATAATTCAAATTCGAACATTTTTACGAAAACAATACTTTCTCCATATACTACGTATAGGGTGGAGAAAGTAAAAATCAGGAAATCAGAAAGACGCACCCACATGCAAATATTAGAGAAATTAAAAAAAAATATAAACGTATAGAAACATTCTGGTATTTTTCTCGACTAATCATGAAATTGCAGCCGTTCTTTGTGACAAAACAGAGAATCATATACACTGTATAAGCCGCAAGGAGAGTCCCCCCAGTAAATTAACGGTTACATGCCAAATGCGTGTAAAAATGTATGACTCTAACTGCTCTGTAAGTAAGGAAAACTAAAAGAATGTGTATTAATATTGTACAGAAATTACACTAATTCAAAGTTTCTAAGGTATAACCGATAGGGTTACTGAAAAACGGTTCATTACCAAACTTGAACACTTAGATAAAATCCTGTATTATTTATGCGATTTCTTTTTATAACACTCGCAGTTCCTAGTATTCAGAAATAGGTTATAATTGGTAGAAAACCTACATTTTTTTTGTTAAAGTAGTACTTCAAATTAAACGAGACTTAACTTTTGTAATTTTCATACGTCTGGAAACATACGATTAGTTTAACCAACATAAAAAATATGGAATTATATTGGTGTGGGTTTTGTGATTTTATTGACTATACGAACAGAGAAAAGAACTATTAATCTAATTGTAACGCAACAATATATGAGATTACACAGTAAAAACTTTTTCTATTTCTAACACTATTAAAAAACTAGCAGGCTTACGCAACATTATGAATTATTATTTGTTGGCCTATACATAGTCTAAACATTCAGTTTTTTATAAATTACAAGAAAATAACTTTGTTGCCTAATGATTTAAGCATAATTAAACATCTAAAACGTTGACCCTATATTATATTTCCAACAATATAATATTTGTCTATTTTAATATACGTTTTAAAAAGCTCGGTGTATATTCCTACTTCAAAAATTTTATTTTGAATACTGTTCAAATAAATGTGTCTATTAAGTAAAAAAAAATTAATTTATAAAAATAAAAAAAGGAACATGAATTAAAAATAACATGTGCGCCAAGTTTTACAGACTTCCATGTTGAAGTATAATATTTACTGATGTCACGTGATGTTCCCCTATGGATTTCAACCCTCCACTAAACTCAATTAAATCTCAGAGAAAGAAATGTACCAACTTTATTTCTTTTTATATTATGATAAGTATGCGACTTTTTCTAGCGTTTTCTAACTGTAATTAAATAGAATCAGAGTTTAACGTTTTGATGTTGAAAAATAAATAATAAGGAACACTTATTTATTTGTATCCAATATTTAGGTCGACTCCCTTCTCAATAGATTTACCAAACACGCAAAAACAAAATAGTATTACTATTATAAGTTATAAATATTATATTATTGTTTTTTTTTATATATATATATCCTATATATATCTTTGTTGATACTTAAAATGAATAAATATTTCACTCAGTTTGTTTTATTATTAGTTACACGCGCGGGTATGTAACGAATCAATTTGTAATACTATTTATAATTAATACAGCAAATGTAAAATAAAAAGGGTGTTTCCAGACACTATAGACACACTTCAGGGTATCTTTCCTTTGATCAAAAGAAACGTAAAAAGTCGCATAACATTGGGAATATAGTATTTTGTTTCGTGTACCTTTTTTATATTTTTTGTATGCACTTTTTACCCCAAAAAAATGTTAGGCAAACTGATAAACGAACTTAAACCAAATTATGGTTGAATATTTCACTTTATAGGCAGTAGTTTGACAAAATTTCCTTTTTAAATTATCTCTTTCTGTTTTAAAATAGCGGAAGTTTATATTTTTAACTTAATATTACAAAATACCTACCAATTATACAAAACAAATTACAAGTATAATATTTTTTTAAAATGTCATAACAAATAAAACAGCTTATTATTTTAAGATCTATGCATAGGAAACACAATATACCCATACATAGATAAATGCAGTTTCACGTTTTTGTTTACCCAAGGAACTATATCGTGAAAATTTTTCATAAAGTTTGGAAACTCCGAAACAAATAATTAATAAAGTCATACGAGTAATCTGTATTGTATACGTTGTTAAAGACAGCGAAGAAGAAAATGTATATTTGTTACAATCTACTTAATAAATCTTTACCATCGTCTGAATACTTTTTACAATAGATTAATATTTATATTGCGTGACGACTCCGACGCGTATTTATTACACTTCCTGTCAATAAAATATCAGAGAGGGAAATGTAAGACGTCTTTTATAAATATGGCAATATGCAATGCATTAAATATTTACTTCATATTTACGAATTTTCTGTTGATTTGAATTTAACGAGTTTATTGCTTTTGGAAATTATTTAAGTAGCTAAATAAATATTTTTTAGGTACAATGTAATGTTTTATACATTACCTAGCTATTTTTAATAAATATCCACTAATTTAAAAAATATCCGTCTAAAATAATATAGAATATATGAAAAAGATATAGACCTAAGTATGCCTATCCTATATAAAATTATTTACGATTATTCCATATGTACACACGTACATAATTATGTACTCTGATATATTTATATATTATGAACAAAAGAAAGTATACGTCATCTGCTGAAAATATGGAAATATGAAGAAAGTATTATAATATTAGAAATATATATCCTGTGTAATGTTTAAATTTAATATTTTCCTTTTTATAGTTTGAATTTCTTTCACTTTATGTTCCTTAAATTACTTTAAGTTTTTTTTTAAATAAATATAACAATCTAAAACAACAGATACTCTTTAAAAAATTACCAGTAACAAATTGTATTGCCCCGGATAAGATTGTTTTAGGAAAGGCTTATAGGTAACTAAGAATAGTTACAATTCATTCTTAAAGTGATGAAAATCCTAAACCCTACTAATATCATAAATGTAATCTTAATGGATTATTTAACTAGCTTAGAATATAAAATCTTAACTTAGTATAATATGTGCTTATAATAATTAGTAGCAAATACCAATCTAAATTATACAAATAAAAAGTTACCAAGATAATTTAAATAAAGCTTAGTATAAACCTACTATTAAAAAGAAATAAAATGATTAGGTAGAAAATTTCAAACAACAGTTGTTACTGAAACTATGCCTTTGCATTAAACATCTAATTTATAGTTTTTATCAAATTGAGAGTACTAAGGTATTAAACCAGACTGAACACTGAACACAAGCTGCAATTAAAATATACGTACATGCACCTCTTAATATATTATACGTTAAAATAATGTATGTGCAAGCTTAATACATATTAGTAACATTATAAAGACACATATCACAATTCTGGTCAAAGACAAGAATTAAATACAAACTGTTTTATTTTAATAGTAATACTTATGAAACATTTAATGTTAAACTGTGTAAATTTATAACAGTTTCTGCACGAAATGATTTCGTATAATTGTGCGTGAATTTTAATTTTCAGAATTTTCGTTTTGTACATTGTAAGTCATGCTAAAAATCACAAGTACACATTATTTGTTGGTTAATTATTAGAATATCTTCTACCGTACTTCATAGAAAATTTTATTACGTCTAGTGTTCACAAAAAATATATGAACACATTTAAAGTACTTAATACTTAAACAGATAAATTATAGCGAACACAATTTCAGGACTTTTTTTGCAAGTTTATATAAATTAATAATTTAAATCAGAACTTTTAATTGTTGTAGTTGGAATCATTGTCTTTTTAGGGGTCCTGATTGTATGGGTATGGAAATAAAAAACTTGCCATTTAACAACATTGAAAGTGATGCGTAGGATAAATTTTTTTTAATAACAAAAACCAAACTACTTATTATTACTAAAATAAGACGACTTATTTTTCTTGAATTAGAACCTTGGTATAACTATTTATCATAATGCAATTTACACATATTTTTGTACGATTAAACATGACTGTAGTATATTAACAAAGTTGTAAACTAAGTTATTGATATTTCAGATACAGCGAAGAGTTTACTTACATTTGATCAACTCTGTACACATGTTGGGTAGAATTAAAACTAATAAGGTGAAATAAGGGACTAAAGTGAGTTTTTTAACTACCCGTTATACAAATTACTGACGTAGGTACAACAAAGCATATATTAAAATAAACTAAACATTGTTTAAGGAAAATTATTTATCTGTTTTATTTCTACACTTATAAGGAAAGCCTTATTAACTTGTCATTTTAAACTAAAAAACAAATTAATTGTGTACCTACATTTAAAACCTTTCTACAACACATTTTTGTAATGGAGTTACAAGCACAATGTTTACAAATAGCTTGGAAATAAATACAGGCAACGTAAATGTAACGTTGGAACTATTTTCTACAAGCAGTACAAAGATCTCTGAAACAATATCCAAGTATTTAAGTATTTTTATCAACGTTGATACAATTTCTTTTAGGTGTCTTTATTATGATTTATAATTGTATAAAGATTTTTCAATTATCAAAAGGATTTACATAACTTATAAACATTACTTTCTGAAATTAAAACGGTTATACAGTTGTGTAAACAATGGTAATGGTTCAGTATTTCATGAATTTCTTTCCACCTCTCTTTTAAAACCATTAACAAAAGCTATTTACATGGGATACAAAAGTTCAGAACGATACAGAGGGGCTTCCGAAAATATACAAAACGTAGCTGTTCTCAACTTAGTTTTATGTGACAATATTAACATTTATCCATATTCTTATTTTAATAACCTCTTATTTATGGTATTTTAAAACATGCAATTTCCTAAACACATTGTTAAACGTTCTCTACTGAATTAACAATGATTTATTACTTGGGTTTTGTCAAGTAAATTAATTCTAGATGTTTGCAAAATTATGTATCCAGTTCAGGGTTCTAAATATAAAAAGCTCACCTTATATTTTATCTATTTGTATATACTACGCTAATTATAATTATATCAAATGTAGTAAAAAATTCATTTAAAATCTAGAACAGTAATAAATAAAGTGAAACAAAAGTGTAATTAACGAAAAATTATATGAAAAAAAACATATTATAGAATTTTGATTGATTTATTTATGTAATATTTTCATTAATTCTGTTTACTTAGCCTGCTACAAAAAGTCTCTAAACAAATTGCACGAAACACAAGGTACTACGCTTTACGAGAACAGTAAAACTGCACAAACTGTCTCTTTTCTAGAGTTTGACAATCTGTGATAAATACCTTTCAAAATATTGTGTGTTTATATTTCTATACGCGTTTATACGGAATATTAAATAATTTACGTCTTCTTGTATAGTTTGGTATATGCGTTGCTTAAAATGTATCCATGGAAAGTAATCTAGTGAGTTCGAATCACATGACCTGGATTGAAAATCTATTTCCTCCACACATACCGTTTTATAGACTAGAAAACACTTTATGCAGCAAATGTCTAACTTGAAGGTAATAATGAAGATTGATTGAATAAAAACCTTTTTATTACTTTGTTAGATCAACCAGGTTCTCTTTTCCACTTAAGCCATACAGATTTAACATTTATAGATACTTATACACTAAACAAGCCTAAAACACCAATTAATTATTGAAATGGTAAGGAAACATATAAGTATTACAACCGCAAATACATGTATAAAATATGTGTACCTTATAGATAGATTTTAATTTCAAAATGGCGTTATATTCTTACAACTATGTAAGAAGTGTATCATCAAGCTTAAATTATCATAAAATTATATGATGTATTAGTATTATTACCTGAATAATTATACTACTTTCCTTACCATCTGTTTACCAAAATTATTGACAAAATTTACTGATTGGAATGAAAATTGTACGTTAAGAATAATATATAAAACACTCAAAATTGTAATACTCTATTAAATTTAGAATATGTTAAAAACAACTTGTACAATATATGTTTTTCTTTTTAATTAAATTTATTGAGATAACTTGATTAATGATATACTAAATATGACTTTTGACAATGTATGTATGGTATATCTTTTTTTAAAGGCGTTAAGTTAAATTTTTACTGCCGTAACTGTCGAATCCATAGTCGGAAAGAAACAATAAAAATTTTAGAATTTACTAAATATTGTGTTTGTGAGTTTTTCTTAAAACAGAGATCTATTTAATTGTCTTCATTCGATAGTATAAACCATATATTTTTGAAAAACACCTTTTTTAACAACTTTTTAGATTTATAAAGCTATTTTTAAAATAAAGCTAAATTAATATGTAATTTTTCGGTACCAAGTCACAATTAAATAATAAAATGAATTACCTTATAAGGTCCGTCTTGTGACTTCAAATTGTTTTGATCTTATTCGTTACTACATGTTTCGAAGTATTTACTACTTCATCATCAGGTCCCTCTTGTTATTTTTCATTCACTTGAGGAACTCGTCACACATTAAAATAGTTAAAACACTTACACGAACACAAAAAAAAAAACATTAAAACAGTCTTGTCCGGCACCGGTGTGTACTCAAATAAATCCGGTGAAGCACTGATGGTACGAGCGGTGCATCCTACTGATGCTAATCGCTATTGATCTTAGATAAATGTTTGAAAGCTGTGTCATATAAATGATGTGACTAGAAAGACAGCTGATCATTTAAAATGTCATCGGGTTTTCTTTTAACCGCTCTATAAATCTCAAACACCTCTTGTGCGCTCAGTGTTTACGTTTGAATTATATTAATCTAAAAAACAAACTGAATACAACAAGTATTTATAACAGCCTTTTCTATTTGTTTAACTGTTTGGTAACTGTTTAACTTTTCTCACTAATTTATATTTATGTCAAACAATTTAAAGTGGTAAGAATACAATTCACAGTTGACAGAATAGAATTGTATTTTTGTTACACAATTCCGCTTTTCTCATAACTTTGTTGTTCTATTTTCGTGTCTTAGATTCTCTTATGTAAATAATTGAATGTTGCAAGTAAGTTTAGTATAATATGCGCAACTATTTCGATTTCCTTTTAAGGCCAAAGATAAGATTAGAATCCGGTTTGCTGTTGACATTGTGAACTTTAATATTGAACTTATAAACTTAAACGTTTATCATGATTAAAACTCCACTCATAATTTTATGTGCATTAAAAGCATCAGAATTTACACTAAATTACCTGTCTATTAAAATAAAGTGAATTTACACAGTTTCGTTTCTAGTATAGAGTTTACGCACTTTAAAAACATATTTTATATCCTATTGCAAATTGAAAGACATGATGAATAAAGTATATATAAGGAAAAATATAACGAGAAATCCTTCAGCTTATATGTATTGACCTAAACAAGGATAACCATTGGCCTATTACACACAGTAACTTGTCCGTCACACTTCACAACAATGCGAAGTAAGTTATGGATAAGGATTACAGACAACAGCAAAATTGTTACCCTTTTCTTTAAAAAATTGCGAATACTTTGGTTTTCAATTAATATAAAGCATTTAAATGCCTTTCTAATGAGTATGAGATACAATTTTTTGTAAAATATAAATGTATATTTTTACCACCAATTTCATGTTTCATAAATACACTTTTACATTATTAGTTAATGTTATGAATTAGAAAATACATAAAAACTGCTACCTGTATTATTTTAAGCGTAAATGCAATTGCTAATAATATTTTTTATTTTCACATGTTAACTTACTTAATACCATTTTCACTACGGTCAGCCAATTACAACACAATTAATTTTGTATAAGAGTTTAAAAAATAATTTTTATGTTTATCATTATAAAAAATAAACAAATAAAGTTTACAATTAATATAAAACTATAGGAAAGTCTTAACTAACATAACAAATTAACAAGTTAAAAACAAGTATAAAAATTGCAATCATAAATAATTGTTTACATGTACAGAAACATTATTGTTATTATTAATAGTCTTAATGAATTAAACACGTTTAATATTTTCTTTTAATAAATATTTCTTAATTTACTTTTAATTGTAAACCATTATTGCACTATAATTTTACAAGTTGCATATAACGCCGAGTGCTCACTAAGATGATATGATGGTGACGTGACAGTTATATGATTGTGACAAGATGTCAATTTCAAGTTAGACAAATGTTAGCATATGAGTCAATACTCACCGACATGATCCAATAATGACACTAAACAATCATATCACAGTCATTCAAATGCAGCATGCTCCACTTTTTTTTGCGTGTCACTTGTACGGTACTGAATACATCAAATTTATTTAACATTATAAAGCGGCCCTACACACGGTCAGCTTTTTGTGTGACTTCGGTGTGAACACTCCAAACTGACACACCAAACGACCGTGTGTATGCAAAATTGATGTAAGCTCACATGAAAAAACAGAACTGATGGAATGATGAAAATTCATCATTTCGGCGTGACACACCAAACTGATGTCAGTCCGAAGTGTGCGTGTGTGTGGTCGCGTCACTTCAGTTGGTCACATCAGTCATCTGCGCATGCGTACAGGTGCCAGTTGGATAGACAATAACGCCTGAAATTTGCACGTATCGGTCGTCGCGTCGTCGTCTGCGTGTGGCAAAGTGCTTTCCCATACACTGTTTGTGTTTATTTATTTTGTGTCTGTTTCACTTAATAGTTAATACAATATGGCCGCTTAGACCAAAAATTTTCTCCTTGAATTTATCGAACTATTCAGACAGGAAGAATGTTTGTGGGAAATAACCTCAAAGGATTATCACAACAAAACAAAGCGTGAGGAACAGGTCTTGTACAAACGTCTTGTGGAAAAAGTTAAAGAGATTGATCCAGTGGTCTACACATGGTCAGTTAATAACGTAATAAACATGTATCATAAAACGTAAATAAACACACGGTCTTAACGCATATCCGTTCACGGCGGATTTTTACTCGTGGATGGCAGGTCAAAATGACACACAGAAGTGAGCGTGTGGAGGCGATTGTTGCGTTAAGTTAGAAGTGACAGTTAGAAATGAACACACCGAAGTGGCACACCAAACTGACCGTTTGTGGGCCGCTTAAATAAGTACAGCTTTTATTGATAGTTAATTTTTAAATGGGTACACGATATTATCCTTTCTTTTTGATACAAATTAATTACCACAAAAATCAAATTAAAAAAACAATAAAATAAAATAAAAAATAATCATATAATAAAACAAAAAAATATTGTTTTTAAATAAATTAAATTATTAATTACATGTTATTAATTCAATTAACCAAAATTATTAGTTTTCCTATATAACAATATCAATGTTATTTACACAGTATATTTTTCCTGGTTTGCACAGTTAGGGTACAAAAATAAATCTTTTACTATTATTAAAATACGTTCTGCATGTGGTACAGACGTTAGTATCTTTTTTTTTAAATCGTATGAGCATTTTTTCAACTAATAAGTTAAATTTTTCTCTGCGCATTCGGTAAAACGACAGAGATCTTACAGGAAAATTGTTAATTTCTTTAAAAACTCTAAACATACATTTTGTATTAATATTTCTTCTCCTCAAAGGATGCACCCATAAACGCTTCTTTCGCACCCACAACTGAGGTGTACGTATTAGTGCTAAAGTATTTTCATGGCCAGAAGAAGATGAAGACGATAAAGCCATCTTGTTCGCATACATAAGTTACAATAGTAACAGTTCGATAGGTTTAAAGTA
Organism: Philaenus spumarius; assembly: GCA_018207615.1. NCBI lineage: Eukaryota > Metazoa > Arthropoda > Insecta > Hemiptera > Aphrophoridae > Philaenus > Philaenus spumarius. Next base: position 1,985 of record JAGFPH010018210.1, on the reverse strand, counting down.
ATAAGAATGTTAAATCACTGTTATTACGCGATCATGTTGCTGTCAGATCTTTTTTCTTGTCATTTTGGTGAGCGCTCTAACTTTTATACAACAGATTCTGTAAAACAAATGAACAAGTAAATTAAAAAATATCTTAACTTATAAAAAATTACAATATTTGTTTGTTTACTAGAATCGTTAACCATCAATTAAATTCGTAATAGAACAGAGATATAATCAAAAAATCTACGAATCAATAACACAAAATAAAACGGTAAATTATTCATGTATAATAGCAAGCAATGTTAATGAAACTAATCTTCATTTTGTAGCCATTATCATCAGAAGGTGTTTTGATTAGTGGTATAGAGTATTTCTTTATTGATTGTGAGTTCAGTTATTTCAGTGCTTCTTACAGTTTTAATTTAATTGACAGAAACAAAAACCAATTTCGACTCATAAGGCGTAATACATCTACCACCTTCGTCCTACTGACACTTTTCCAGCACTGCTATTCCACATTTATGTTGTTCGTATTGATTTTATTTAAAAAATACTTTTCAATATGAATAACTAAGTTGCTTTTATAATTTGATCATTGTATTGTTACTATGAAAAATAAATAATTAAATACTTATGAAAAAATATGAATATAACAAAGACAAATTATTTGTATAGAAGGTAGTAAATAACTTTTGTAACGTTGATGGTTTTATGTTTGAAGTACTAAAATACAAAAGCAATCTATTTATACAGAATATTTTCCTGGGAAACCAACAACTAAAATTAGTTCTCCTTCAATTCCTATCAGCTTTCCTAGAATGTGTACTTGCTCTATTTATACGAAATTAAAGAAACCATAAATCTTTTCATTAGCCCTTCATTGAAAAGATCATTATTTGATTCGAGTATTGTGTAATACGATTAAAGTAAAATACCGATATATCTTTGGGAGATATAATTTTCTGAAACTAGTTAACCTACTTTTCCTACTTAGTTTCATTAATGGCAAATAACTTAATCATAACAAACAAAATATATTAGTAATAACATGTAACAATTAATAGAACAAAAAATATTGATCATATTACAGTTTTAAAAAAATTAAAAGAAGTTGCAGGGCATTTTGCTGGACAAATCCTATTTGCCCCAAAATAATTGTTTACTATACTCTAATATTATTTCTTAATGAGACTTTCTTTAAATAAATCTTAATTTTATAATTTTTGGAAATATTGTTTTCAACGTTGTGTAGCAAACTAATAAAATGCCATTACATTCTTTTACACAGCAGACTGAATTGGTAGTTAATTATTGTAAAACTAGATAAATGTATTTACTTTTTGTGTTAGGCTCATAATATAAGTAAAATAAATTTCAAATATTTAATGACAAGGTTATGTATTCAATGTTTTTGTTTACCATAAAAATAGTACAGGTAAGATTTCCATTTGAGTTAAATACACCAGGTGAGATCTTTTGGCCAAGGTATTTACGTTGTAAAAAAAGTCTACTAATTCCCCCCCCCCCTGAAGCGGTTTAGGGGTGGGGGTGTTGAAAGGTTACACAAAATTTGTTTTGGCTTTAGAAGGTAAACTTGTTCAACAAAAGTTAAAAGGGAACGTTTATGACCTTTTAAGGGCTTTATCTTCCGTGTTATGGAAAAAATAAGAAACAAAATATAAGTTTTACTAGAAGTTTTAGTACATATTACTTTCTTTTTAGAAATAAGTAAAAATGTATGCCCTTTCAGGATAAAGGAGATTTTAGGGAGGGGAAGGGGTTAAAACTAAAATAGTGGTTTAAAAAAATGGAATTATAAAAAGTTCGTAGCCTACATGCATTACATTTTTGTGAAGTAAAGTGAAGATTAGTATTTACGTTATCTTACAGAAAAGTTGCAATTTTGTTTACAACGAATTTGGTTTAACTTTCACTGCATGAACTTAAGTTTGAAAATTTTGCCGAATTGGTTTTATGTTTAACACATTGTAGTTCTGTTGTAA
>JAGFPH010018208.1:590-16637 GCA_018207615.1 Philaenus spumarius | reverse complement strand
GTGCGAAGCACGCAATGCACTGTGTATTGAAAATACTCCCAATACGGCAGTTGACGTGCGAATCACGCAATGATAAGTATATTTAAAATACTCATATCACGGGGGTTTGCGTGCAAAGCACGCAATGCAATGTGTATTGAAAATACTTCTAAAACGGGGATTGGCGTGCGAAGCACGCAATGCACTGTGTCAATAAAATACTCCCAATACGGGAGTTGGCATGCGAAGCACGCAATGATATGTGTATAGGAAATACTTCCCGTACGGGGATTGGCGTGCGAAGAACGCAATGCACTGCGTATTCAAAATACTCCCAATACGGGGTTGGCGTGTGATGCATGCAATGTATTGTGTATTGAAAATACTCCAAATACGGGGGTTGATGTGCAATGCACTGTGCGTCGGCCGCTTCTCATAGTGTTCAGTGTCAAGCTCACATGTGCGTCCTTAGCAGTGAACGTGTTACACAGAGATGTACCGGGGACTGATGTTTTTAGTCAGGTTAGTAGCGGTTTGCTCAATTGCCAGCATTTACGACGGTATCTGTAAACTGTGTGGGGGCCCTTAAAGAGATATGCTTTACGGAAAGATTAATTAATTCTTGTTTTGGAGTTATTGCCACTGTAAAAAGTTAATGTTGCATCAGTTCTTTCGCAAAACAATGGACTTTAAAACCAAACAATCAACACGGCATCGTAAAACTATTCCAATTAGATTGAAACTGAACGTCACCTTCGCCTTTGACCTGACGAATAGATAAGTAAGCGGGTAGCCAGTAAGGCATTGTGTGTTAAATAGTGAGGCTGTCAGTCCGGGGATACGCACAACACGAGGTAACTAAACTTATCTTTATAGAATAAAATAGAATAGGAAAAGTACTTTATTTTGACATTTAGTCCATACGTACTGCAATAGGAATAAAAAGTACAAACATTTGATAATCAACTATAGGGAATAAAAAATGTGTGGTCGTGGGATCCCTGTCAGGAACGAAGTTCATCACGCCTTTTCTTCAATTCTTTTACCAGCCTTAGCGGCAACACACACACATAATTTTAATCTTTCAATTGCAGTTTATTATTAGATTGTTTTTCATACAAATATTTACTGTTTCCATACGCTTAATAAACGCCTATAGAATCGGGTGTACGTACGTACGTACGTGAGTAACATTATAATATAATTTCACCCATCATCTGTAATACTAAAATAAACCTAGCAAAGATTAGGCTATACTATGAGGTTATGTGTACAACTTCAATAAATATAAGTCGTACGATGTTGATTTTCTTAAAACATGAGTTAAGGGTCGGCTCTAGCTGTCGGCCATGTTGGCTGACACTCCATAAGACCAATGTTAAATTAAAATCCATATTTTCCCTTTATTTGTGATCGGAAAATTATAAACGATATGTCATTTGGTCAATATGCATGCAAATGGGTTTTTAAAAATTAAGAAAAATATTTTGTTTAATATTTATTAACAATTTAAAACATTGATTTTTAATATTTTTTTATGTTGTCACTATTAATTATAGCGAAAAACTACCAAGCCATTCGCCTGAAGAATTTCGTCCCCAAGATTTTGGTATTTTTTTAAAAACGCTATTTGAAAAAATGCGGGTTTTAAATGGATTTAGGCTGAGCAATGTCCGTGTAACCTACCACCGCCGCTATAGGGAGATTTAAAATATTTTTTACGTTGTAACTATTAATTATAGCGAAAACCTACCAAGCCATTCGCCTGAAGAATTTCGTCCCCAAGATTTTGGTATTTTTTTAAAAACGCTATTTGAAAAATTGCGGGTTTTAAATGGATTTAGGCTGAGCAATGTCCGTGTAACCTACCGCCGCTATAGGGAGATTTAAAATAGTTTTTACGTTGTAACTATTAATTATAGCGAAAACCTACCAAGCCATTCGCCTGAAGAATTTCGTCCCCAAGATTTTGGTATTTTTTTAAAAACGCTATTTGAAAAATTGCGGGTTTTAAATGGATTTAGGCTGAGCAATGTCCGTGTAAAATACCGCCGCTATAGGGTGATTTAAAATATTTTTTACGTTGTAACTATTAATTATAGCGAAAAATTATCAAGCCATTCGGATGAAGAATTTTATCCCCAAGAGTTTGGTATTTGAAAAAAAACGCTATTTGAATAATTTCGGGTTTTAAATGAATTTAGAATGAGCAATGTCCGCGTAACCTACCGCCGCTATAGGGAGTCGAAGGTTGCTTTCTGTTTTACTAGAGCCGACCCTTAAATAACTAATGTAGGCTATAATAGGTTATAAGATTTGCTTTGAGGATATAAAATGAATATAAATACAACTTTTATCTACAATTTATTTTTTTATGCAAATTTAAAGAAAAGATACCTGTTCGTTTTAACTTCGGAAACATTCGTACATCTAAACAGCTGATTTCACCCATCAACTGTAACAGTTAAACAAACACAGTGTAGATTATAATTTGGGGTTATGTTTACAACTTCAAACGTTATAATTTCTTGAAAAATATATATTTTTTTAAATATGAGTTATAGAACTAATGTGTGCTATAATATACTTTATAATATTTGTTTTGAGGTTATAAACTGTATATAAATACAACCTTTTATCATCAATATATTTGTTTATACAAATTGTATAGAAAAGATACATTCGTTTAGCTTCGGATACATTCGCACATCTTCGTATAAACATATTCTGTAATTCATTTCTTTACTATAATATAAATAACTTCTAAATAATTTGATCAATCAATATGAAATAAAAAGCCATTAAAAGATAGTACTTTTATGTTTCTTTAAACATATACTGTAATAATATAGACTATGTAAATAAAAATGTTTAACAAATAGGCCTACAGTTTTATAATCCTTATTGTTATACACATTTACCGAGTTAAAAATCCCCGTCAGCATAGTTAGGTAGGTCTACATGTATTCCTCAATGTTGCTTTTAAATAGTTTTTTTTTAATAATGCTTTTCTGATGTGTAACTAATTAATCAGCCTGTGATTTTTGACAGGGGCTTACTAGTTAATTATAACATCAAATCTAAGATGGTAAACACAGTTAAATGTCCATTCATTGTAGGGTCAATACATTCAATAAACATAAAATTTTGGTACATCAGTCTAGGCCTAACCTAAAATTATCGTGCGTATATTTACGTACAACTTACGTACAATAATTTTAGGTTAGGCCTAGACTTAAAATTACTTTCTAAGTCTAACCTAAAATTATTGTATTGTATCATGCCACTAAGGCAGGTAAAATAAATTAAATATACACACAATAATTTCAGGTAAGGCCTAGACTGATGAACCAACATTTTATGTTTATTGAATGTATTTCAGCGCTTCACGAAAATATCTACGCCGGACGGAACCGATCCTCTCTTAACGCTTTTCCGTTACTTTTATTTTATTTTTGGAATTTTCATAGCAACCAATTAATAACACTTTTTTTCGCTACGCATTACATTTTCTATTTGTTAACTCCTACCACAAATAAAATTGTTATTTACATAGCACTGTACAGCATGGTCATTTGACAGCAGTTGGGTTGGCAAAGTCATTTATTATTAGGACTTACACTATGGTACACTTATATTTACTTATTTTATATCCATCTATCCATCAATCAAAACATATAAAATCAGGTACTCACGTTCGCGCATAAAATATCCAATATACATTAGAACAGAATTAATAAATTTAGTACCAGGTATATGATTAACTAGGGGCTCTGCCCCTGGACGCTTCGCGTCCCAACCCCGCCTAGGCCTTCGGCCTCAGATGGCTGCTTTGTTTCGCTCAAAGTTGGAAAATTCGATAAAGAATCTCGTTAATCTTTGGCTCGTTTGTACATAGTTGATCGAAAAAATCGTTCCCGCCCAAAAGGTGCTTCCAAAATAAAAAAATGTTGAATTTTGGCAATTTTCCAAAAAGTTTTTCGTCGAGAGCTTTAATTCAAGTATAAGGTTGATGGGGTTCCGAAGTGCCTTATAATTAATGTCAGTGAATCAGTGAAATCGTCTAGCTTTATAATTAATAAACGGTGTCAGGAACTGGCACATACTTTCTCACAAACATATTTAAATTATTAAACAGATTCACTGTGACTTCATAATTGTATTAAAGTAGGAGAGGGGATACATTAAAGTGGGAGAATAACTAATAAATATTATTATTATTATTAGCTAGAGAGAAAACTATTTGATCGATTTCGAACCAATTTGCATCAAACATGTAAATTAGAAATGTATAGATGCACGAAAAAAGGTTTCGATAAAATTTGAAAAACCTATTCCCTTTTTGGCCAAAAAACCCCGAAAATCAGTTATTATTATTATTTTTAGCAAAACCAGAATTTTTAGAAAGATATGTCTTTTTGCATATATGGTAGACATATTAAGGGCTACAAAAAGCCAAATTTTATCAAAATCGTTGAATCCGCTTTTTTATAAAAAAAACTGACTTTTTTGGGGTTTTCCCCCAAATTTTTCGTAACATTTTTTCGTGCATCAGGGCCCTATACAGGCCTAATTGACATGTTTGGTGCAAATTTGTTCTAAATCGATCGAATAGTTTTCTCTATAGCTTTGTGTAGGCCTACATACAGACAGACATTTTGTAAAAAAAACACTTTTTTGGACTCAGGGGGTCCCAAAACGGATATTTCCACAAAAATCTCAACATCCATTTTTTTGCGACCACTAGGCCTATACTTTCTTTATACTTTAGTATAGTGAGAAAGTAAAATTACTTACATAATATAAATTAATATATTTACTACAATACATTTTTACCCAAAAAATCCAAATATTAAACATTAGGTACCCCCACCACGTTTTGGTTTCAGGTTTCAATTAAAAATTAAATTCATATATTAATTGCCATCTAAACTTCCATGCAATCTTCATGAATTTACCTAATCTCGCACGCCAACCCCCGTATCGGGAGAGTTTTCAATACACATGTGCACATGTGCGTCCGCTTTAAAATATTAGTGATAATTACGTAGAAAGGTTCAAAAATAAAAATAAAGTAATGTCTACTCATTTAGGCTATAAATATAAAAAATAAAATGTCAGCTCCTAGCATAGGAAATACGAAATTTGCGTAGCAATGAACGTATGATTCAACCTTCAGCTTCAAGGATACCTCCTAAAGAATCGGGCGTAGGGAAACTGCCCCGACAGTTTGGGTACTTTTGAAACGATGAAACTGCCCCGCTCATTAAAGAGGATTAGGAAGGGTGATTTAATTGTTACAATTTGATATTTATATTTAAATTAAATAACAAAAATTGTGTTCATTCTACTAAAATGGGTATTTTGTTATTTCGTGCAAAAAGATGTATCAAATGTAATATGAACAGAAAAGAATTTAGGTTAAGGTTAAACATGGCTGCCGGAAAATAGAAAACAAGACCTCTCTTGGCCGCATTGTATCTATCTAGTCACTGTATCGAGTGGGAACAGAAATATCTTTGCGTACATGCTTCCACAATAAAGCATATTTTTACATCGTAAATCATCCAAATTTATTGAAATTACTTTTATTTGAAAGAAAATTAAACTTTGAATATGGTGACTTTTATACATTTATGTTATTTGCATTGTTGAATAAGAAAGAAAAAATAACAAATTTTTATTTTGAGTTAAGTCAAAGAACAAATTTAGTTAAATATAATTTTTTTTAAACTAAAAGATATTCATATTAGGGCCGTCCTAAAGTTTAAAATTACACATTCAAAAAAAATGTGTGATCATTGTTACTCCAGTAATCTTGTTACACATTGATCTTATGGGAGTTGAAATTCAAGATGGTGGCTATATCCTGACCGCCATATTGAATCTGATTCCCATAAGAGCAATGCTACAGAATAAGTCATGTTTTTTCCGTTAATTCGTGGAATAAATTTAAAAATTTGGTTTCATTTTGAAGTACTGTCATATGCGGATGTTGATTGCTGAATACATTTTCAAGTGCCATAAATTTTTTTGCTGAGTTATTGTTTTCATAAACGTACGATATAAATAGTAAAAAATAGTAAACTTTATTAATTTTTTACTCAGTTGCAAAAAGAGATATTGCAAAAAACCTCAGCAATCAACACCCACAATCTATTTTACTTTAAGAAAAAAAATACAGCTTTCGTTTTTTGACGAAAATAACACAAAAATATGCTTAAAAGTGAAGGTATGGTTAGGTTTTTAGCGAATTTCCATAGGAAAAATGAGCTATTGCAGTAACCTTTATGGTAAGACCCAAGGTCAGGAGTAACAAATGAGCACCGATCATGGTCCCCAGAACACGTTCTGTATGTATGTATGTATTCGCACTCTAGCGGCCGCGTTTTAAGTCCAATTTCGTTCAAATTTGGTACACATGTTGGTTGTCTAAGTCGTTCGGACGAGTTCGTCAGTCAAAAAAAATCCAACAATCGAAAGTACGTTTTTTGACAGAAAGTAACTATTTTTTTAGATTGTTCCTACGAGAATGAATTTGTTTTTCGAGTTTTTCTACAAATATAAATGTAGGATGTTATTCTGCACATTTTTGTTTTTTACGCGACCTTATAGCTCGCTTGGTTCCCCCGAAATCGATCAAAACGTAAAATACCATAGAAGTACCAGGTTCAAAGCCGTGTGGTGGATTCTACCGTGGGGTTTTCGTGCGAAGCGCGCAATGTTTTGTGTATTGAAGATACTCCCAATATGCGGAATGGAGTGCGAAGCACGCAATGCATTGTGTATTGAAAATACTCCCAATTTGCTAAATGGCGTGAGAAGCACGCAATGCTTTGTGTATTGAAGATACTCCCAATATGCGGAATAGCGTGCGAACCATTTGGCAGCTATTCAGCACCGTCGTGAATTGACCTATTTCCCAAGTTGTTGGTTGAAACCCTAAAACATTTTCCTATAAACTTAATTTTAAAAATTTGCTCAACTCAGCGGTTCAGCTGTGTGGTCGAATTATTTTAACGTTGAAATTGGTAGCCAACTTCGCCGTTTTGAATTTTGGGACCCGAGCCTTAAAGAGGTGGTTTAAGTAGTTTTACCTGCTTCAGAATAGCAGTACCGTTATTTTATAAAATGTTATTGTTGTTGTATTGGCCATCTCTCATTCTTCGTGCGACTGCGCCTGGTGACAGTGCTTCCTCTCATTCGGTATGTACTTAGTTTCTGCATTAAGGGTCGGCTCTAGTAAAACAGAAAGCAACCTGCGACTCCAGCGTAGCGGCGGTAGGTTACGCGGACATTGCTCATCCTAAATCCATTTAAAACCCGAAATTGTTCAAATAGCGTTTTCAAAAAAATACCAAACTCTTGGGGACAAAATTCTTCATCCGAATGGCTTGATAATTTTTCGCTATAATTAATAGTTACATCGTAAAAAAATATTTAAAGTCACCTTATAGCGGCGGTAGGTTACACGGACATTGCTCAGCCTAAATCCATTTAAAACCCGCAATTGTTCAAATAGCGTTTTCAAAAAAATACCAAACTCTTGGGGACGAAATTCTTTATGCAAATGGCTTGGTACTTTTTCGCTATAACTAATAGTGACAACATACAAAATTATTAAAAATTAATTTTTTAAATTGTTAATAAATATTAAACAAAACGTTTTTCTTAATTTTGGAAAAGCCATTTGCATGCGTATTGGCCATAGCTTTAAAATGACATATCGTTCATAGTTATCCGATCAAAAATAAAGGAAAAATATGGATTTTAATTTAACATTGGTCTTATGGAGTGTCAACCAACATGGCCGACAGCTAGAGCCGACCCTTAAGTTTATTTTTAGATCTCAATTCTTGTACTCTATCTACCCTTCTTATTAGCGAATTTCCATTTTAAAGATGAGCCATTGCAGTGGGTAGTTAACACCGATCATGGCACTCTCAGTACACGTTTTAGGGTATATTTAAAAACGTTATAATATACTGTATATATAGTTTGTAAAAAAAACCTTTCAGGACTTTGGGATATGATTCCTCATACAAAGAGGAAGAAAAAAGTATGCATAAAATAGGTCCGAAAACGCTTCGTTTTCCAGATATCCGCCATTTTGTTTTTTTGTACAAAATGATTCATATCTAGAGAATGGTTTTACTGATTGAGTTCAAACTTGGCATGACGTTTAACCTATCAATGATATATCTTAAAAGAAACAAAGGATTAAATCCAATCATGCGTTTCAAAAAAAGTATGCCGGGTTGAACAAACCAATTATTACACTTAACATTATTACCTTTCATCCGATGTTTTTCACAGTTACACCATCCGATAGAGAATCAAAAAGACTACAAAAAAGGTGTCATTGACATTTTTGAAAACAGCCGCCATTTTGAAAATAAACATTGTAAACAGTATTGTTTTTCCTGGAATGAGGTCTTTGGGTCATAAAGCTATGTACCAAATGTAAATTTATTACAAAGAGTCGTTCTCAAATTAAAGATTGTTGTGTGAAAAAACAAAATGGCGTCTGTACAGGTAACTGTTGAGTTTTGGACATTTGTAACATCATATTTTTTTTCTTCTTTGGTCCAGGAATAAAGAATACCTGAAAAGGTCAGTAGATGGTTTGGGGACAGCCTGTATATGTATGTGTTTAGCCTATAAAAAATCTCATTTACGGGAAACTTTAAAAAAATGGTCGAATCCCCTTTATTAGACACGTGTTGTTTTATTTAATGTTAGCAGTGCTTTTTGTTAATTATGTTTCGTGTTTCTTGACTTGACAATGGAAGTATAGTATAGTTTCACCCAAAACCGGTCGCCGCCGAGAAAAGATTTAGAACTGTTGACAGTACCTAAGGTATGTAAACTAGTTTAAATTAAATAGTTTCTGTTGAAGAATGAACGTGTTAAAAAAAAAGAATTGAAAACAATAAACAACGATTCAAACGTAAAACAGCTGATTTCGCCCATTAACTTTAATACTTCAACAAAAATTAAATAAATATTACAACGTATCCAGCTAATGCACAATACGCAAGCGCCTACTGGTTCCCTATGCTACGTATTAACACAGTACATGCGGCGTATGCGCGTAGACAAGATTCTATCTCTTTCTTCTCGCACTGCGCCTGCGTGTCAAGCGATTCTCCTATACTTTCCTTTCAACTCCCGGTCGAAGTCGGATCCAAGGCAGTTTTCCCTACGTTTCATTTAAAAAAAGAAAAATTGTGAGTTTAAAACTGAATGTTTATTTGTTGCTTCTGATTGCAGATGTGGACTCAGTGTATACTGTTAGCGCTGGTGTCAGCCGTTGCTATGGCAACAGAGAGGCCTATAGTCGGTATACTGACAGAAGAGATGCCGAATAGCACTGATGCTGTCATGGCAGCTTCTTATGTAAAAGCCCTGGAGGCCTCTGGGGCCCGCGTGGTGCCCATTGCTATCGGCCAGTCTCAGGAGTACTATGAGTGAGTTGACTATAATGGAGGCTATGGTATTATATTTTACAAGAATTCCATGAGTTTTTATATTACAATATTTAAGTTTGTATAAAAATACTGATAGAACATACACGTCCTTTATTCCTAAAGGCTGTTTAGTATCCAAGCCATACTATGTGAATTTAGGCCTTCTATATGACCAATACATAAACAATACTGAAATGAATGCAGCTGTGGTTGGTTCTTGAAACAGCTGATTGCATCGTTCATTGTTAGCAGACTACGTTGTGGTGTCAGTTGTGAAGTGTGTCCCAAAAAAATACATACGCAAAACAATAAGGAATATAAAGGTCAGGAGTAAAGAAATGTTTCGCATTTTAAATACAACCGGCCTGAGAAATCTGCTATAGCAAAGCATTGCCTAGATGAAATTTTTTTTATAAAGTAGAAAACACAGTCCTTCTAAAGAACGTGATAAAACGAAATACACCCGACACGTGGGAAACTTTGTACATTAATAAAAATAAAAACATAATAGTAAAATAATGAACTATAACCCATACAAAACTGCGTTTCAATATAAACTAACGTATGGAGATTTTCTCACATTTTTGTAAAATATTTTCTTATGTGCTTGTTTATTTTTGGCATACATTATATTTCTTAATACATTTTCTTGTTGTTTGCTTACATGTAATCTAGTCTTGATTAACTTTTAAATAGAGCTTATAATTAGATTCACTTACCCTGTAGCTGTTTTATTATTGTTTCACATATGCCGTTGATTTTATTTAATTCATGTAACCAAGTATTTGACATTGTCAGTATTCTCCTATTTTGTAATAATTCTATTATTAATTAAAAATTGTTAGTGAATACATATTATATAGTCATATAATTTAATTTTACATGGCTGTTACTTTTAGAAAGTAATTTTACTTTAATATTATTTGATATGTTATTATATAATTTTCTCGGCTAGTTTACTAAGCTAAATCCATTTGCTAAATTACTTTTAACATTATTAATATTGCTTTATTACATAGTTTTCTTAGATTTATTATTTTATAATATAACTGTTATACTTTGTCCGAACGGACGTGCGCTCTAAGTCATAAACTCAAACCTCGCTGCCACACGCGCAGACACACTCACACGGCCTACCTGCTTAATGGTTCTCCTATTAATCACCAACTAGCCCTTGTGCTACAATATCACATTTTTCTAACCGTTAACTTTGCTTAATTTTTACTCTAATTACTGAACTCTAAATATTATTCCTCGAAAATTGAGCCCGAACATGGTACAATTGTGACCACTCTAAGCGGTTTTACGGTCAGTAGGTTACAAAATCATAAATTTGACTTCTTAAAAATTTTTATTGACTTTTTATTTGAATTAGCACGATCACAATAACATAAATAACTACAGTAATTCTAGAAGTGATTTCAAACATTTTCAAAAAACAAAGAAACTAAAACATCAGAATAAATATAACTGAATGTATACTAAGAGTAAAATAAAAATAATTACAAATTCATTATGCAATGTTACTGTACATTAACTAATAAACCAATAAAATAATATTACAAAACTAACACAAACATATTTACATAGCAATATCGAAAGTAAAGGAGAGGAGGCTTCTTAAAAGTGTCTACTTAAAATTCCAATGTATGCCAACAAATAAATAAAATAAATCAGAGTCAATGTAACAAGGAACGTATACTAAGGGTAAAATTATCACAAGCATATGTACTCCGCCATCCAATGTTAGGCCAAAAGACTATTTTTATAAAAATGTAACTTTACTATTCCAATATGGAAGTCAATTTAACAGGAAGGTAAATTAATTTCCAAACAAGACGGTAGTAAACAAAAATGAGAAAAACAATAGCCCTGTCCTATTAAGAAATTGGACAATTGAAATACAGATGAAAGACACAACAGAGGAAATTTTAGGAAATGTGCATGTTGGAAATTTTAGACACTTAAGAGGCCTTCTTAACATAGGATGGTTATGTAAATATGCTTGTGTTACTTTTATAATATTTTTTTTTACATTTGTCTTCTTGTTTATCCGCCTTTCTTAGCTTTGTCTTACTTTCGCTTGACGCGTTTCGGGTAGACCCCATCTTCAGAAGCTTTGTTTGCTACTAGTAGCAACAAAGCAAACAAAGCTTCTGAAGATGGGGTCTACCCGAAACGCGTCAAGCGAAAGTAAGACAAAGCTAAGAAAGGCGGATAAACAAGAAGACAAATGTTTCAAGCATCTTAGCGGAAATAAGAATAACAAATGCAGTGATTTTTTTTTACATTTGTTTTAACGAAATTTATAGATTCTGCTTTGAATTACATTTGACAGAAAATAAGCCCAAGAAATAATACATAATCTACCATTGATCAATAAAATACAAACATAAAATTACCTTCTAACTATACTATTTAAAAAAGTGATAAAATATACATACATCTTAATCAATAAATAACTATAAACAAATATGCTGCCTCAATAACAGAAATTGCAAACAAAAACTTTAGAAAAGAAAAAAATACAAAAGGTTTTAACATAAAAACAGTGTTTGTCAAACTATAATCAATTATATTGGCAGAATTAATTAGGTACCCCTTAGGAAAAGCCTGATTTGGGGTTACCGTCTAGAAATGAAGAACCAGTGGCAGAAGCAGAAAATAAGTACTTGATACTAAAAATTAATTGAAATAGAAAATACTTATTATTTTAATATTATTTTATTGGTTTGTTAGTTACTGTACAGTAACATTGCAAAATGAATTTGTAATTATTTTTATTTTACTCTTAGTATGCGTCCACTATTATATTGATTCTAATTTAGTTTCTTTGTGTTTTGCAAACGTTTGAAATCGCTACTAAAATTATTGTAATTATATATGTTATTGTGATCGTGTTAATTCAAATAAAATGTCAATAACAATTTTTAATTGAATAACTAGTCAAATTTATGATTTTGTAACCTACAGACCGAAAACCCGCTTAAGTTGTCACAATTGTACAGTGTTTGGACTGAATTTGCAAGGGATAATATTTAGTTTGGACTCCTTCCAAAAGAAATCTCTCCACATGGAACGCATCATGTAACCATCTCTCAAGAGCACAAAATCCCCACACTCGAGGACTTCATCCTAAAACTAACTAATAGGCTCAGACCAAGGCCACACTATACTACAGGCCGGAGTGCTCCCCTCCACTTCGGACGAAACGTCACAGCAGTCGCCCAACTTCCCGCCTTCAGTCAACTATTACTTTAACATCATTAACAGAGGGTCTTTGAAGTATCCTTCTGATACTCTGTTAGAAGTAGTTGTTGTAGGATTCAAAGTGTTCAAAACTATAATATCCGAAAGGTATGAAGGAGAGTTTTTATCAGCCAATAACCAAAGAAAAGTATTGAAAGAAACTATTGCAGAGTAACTGTTATAGTTGTGGGGAAAGTTTTAAGAAACTTATTGATAAGTGTCTCTATACATTTAGTAACATATTACTAAATAACTATTCTAGAAGTGTTACTGACACAATGAAAAAAGAAAGACAGTAAATGCTGTAAGAACAAAAACGCACTGAAAAGAAAGGCAAAAAGTTCTGTAACTGACAGATTCATAAAGAATGCCCTAAACATTGTAATTTGTATAAAATAAACCAACTAAAATTACAATTCTTGGTACATGTTTAATAAAACACCACAAAGTATTTGAAATGGAAAAAAATCTACTTTTTGTTTAAGGATTCAATGTTATTGTAAATGTAGAAAAACATTAAAATAATAAATGTTTTTCTAGGGTATTTATTTGTATATTACAGTACTTTCTTTTGGTTACAATTATATTTTTCTAGTACAGAATTCTTGTTTTGAGTTGGCAATGGATTTTAATTGTTATTGTTTATAATAGAATAAAATGTTGATTGTAATTAGCAATTGGTAAATTTAAATTATATAATAAAATAATTTGAAATTTTCAATATAGAAGTGTTTTATTTTATTTGATAACTAATAAAATAACTTTGATAATGTTTGATAAACTTCATTAATAACAAATATGTAGGCCACAACAATATTTTGAGATTTTAAAACACAATTAATTATTGTGTTTTAATTAAGTATTGCTGTATTTTATTTTTTTGTCTGAACAGAATAGATTATATTTTGTACATGCAACAGTTACATAAATTTAGGTTTGTTTTGATAAAACAACACTGTCAGGCTTTTAACATTTGGAAACAATGTTTAAGTTTAGTCCTTAAAAATGTGCTGTAAATTTACCTCAAAACACTATTTATGGACATCGTTGTGTTCGTCAGTTAATGCAGAATAATAAAATATAAGTTTTATACACAAAAACTAGGACTAGCGACGTAGGGTGCAGTAGTTTTGAGAGCGCCACATTGATGCGCCATAAGGCAGCACAGTGCCGGGAGCCTTGAGTTGGACGACTACTGTGACGTCACAATCCGAGCAGTACGGCCTGTAGTATAGTGTGGCCTTGTTCAGACACATATCATTACTGATCCTGCACCTCCGCAGGACAAAAGAAAACGTCCCTTATGTCTGGTTTACGAACCACCATAAGTATCTAAAAATCCAAGCTCAATTCTTAAACACCATACACCTTCGTAGATTATCCCAGTATAGATTCACCATCTCGCTCCCACACAAAATTTATTCCAAATTAGTCAATGTATATTCAATAATAAAGGCACTGTCAGTTTCAGATAAGCAGCCAATGTCTTAAACGGATGCTGTATTCAACCTTCACTACTGTCTTGATAATTTGCTAGGCTAAACTGGTTATAAGTTTTTAGTTGTAGCTCATCATGTATCACTGAAGATGACGACTTTGTCGAAGAAACGCGTTTCATTATTAAACGTGTGTGTGTGAGAATTATTGTATTATTAGCGAATTTCCATCGGAAAAATGATCTATTGCAGTGGCCCTTATGGTAAGACCCACGGTCGGGAGTAGCAAATGAGCACCGATCATGGTCCCCAGAACACTTTTTGGGGTGTCATTAAAAATCATATATATATATGTGTATTCGCACTCTAGCGGCCGCATTTTAAGTCCGATTTGGTTCAAATTTGGTACACAAGTTGGTTGACTACGTCCCTCGGACGAGTTCGTTAGCCAAACAAATCCAACAATCGGAAGCACGTTTTTTGACCATAAGTAACTATTTTGTTGAGATTTTTCCTACGAGAATGAATGTGTTTTTGAGTTGTTTCTACAAATGTAAACGTAGGATGTTATTCTGAACATTTTGTTCTTTTACGCGACCTTATAGCTCGCTTGGTTCCCTCAAAATCGATCAAAACGTAAAGTACCATAGAAGTACCCGGATCAAAGGCATGTGATGGATTCTATCGCAATGCTTTGCGTATTGAAGATACTCCCAATACGGGGTTGGCGTGCGAAGCACGCAAATGCATTGTGTATTGAAGATACTCCCAATATGCGGAATGGCGTGCGATCCATTTTGCAGCTATTCAGCACCGTCGTGAATAGACCTATTTCCCAAATTGTTGGTTGAAACCCTAAAACATAGGCCTATAAACTTAATTTTGGAAATTTGCTCAACTCACGTCAGTGGTTCAGCTGGGTGGTCGAATTATTATTATTTTAAAATATTTATCAACTCTTTAACTTGTAACTTCTGGTGGTGGTGTTTTGTTATGTAAGTTAATGAAGTATACTGTATTTTGTTCCAGAAACATTATTATGAATATAAACGGAGTGGTTTTCCCCGGCGGAGGTGTCGACTTTGCTGGCCCTAAAGGCTACGGCGATGCGGGTACTCGGATTTATAAAATCGCTAAAAAGGTAAATTAGATTATTAAACTACTGTGTATTTTAATTTAAAGTTACTTATGTTATTTATTTGTTATAAAAAAGTGAAAATTCGTCCGAGTTCATTTCTACAACCATTTGAACTGCACAACTCATTTTTTTGCGCCGAAGCGCAATTAATTGTTAATCGGATTGCTCAATTTGCGCTTTGTCAGTTTTAACTGATCCAAACTAAATTTCCGTTGTGGTTGAATCTCTTGTTTCTCTGTCTTCCTTCTTTAAACATTACTTTCTTTTTTGTTTGTTGGGGAATTTCTGACGATGTAATTCCTGATTGTTCAATAGAGTTCATCATAGTTAAAGCTCTGACAGGTTAGGTTTATTTAGGTAAGGGCATTTCTACCCTCTGTACAAAAATGCAAATTAATTAGAAATCTTGAATTACTTAATACTAAACAGGCTTAAAACAAAAGCAAATAAAACCAATACATTCATAATTTATTTTTATTTTAACTTTTGTTTTTTGTGATATTTTCTTCATCGGAAAAGCTAAAGCCGGCAGAGCTATCAATTTTCTACTAGCCTATTCAATGGGTTTTAATAACATCAATCCTCAAACTGCAACAGCTTTTTTAAATTCTTTCAAACTACATCCTTATTAGCGAATTTCCGTAGGAAAAATGAGCTATTGCAGAGGCCCTTATGGTAAGACCCAAGGTCGGGAGTAGCAAATGAGCACCGATCATGGTCCCCAGAACACGTTTTGGGGTGTCATTAAAAATCATATATATAGGCCTATATGTGT
>JAGFPH010018207.1:590-16639 GCA_018207615.1 Philaenus spumarius | reverse complement strand
GTGCGAAGCACGCAATGCACTGTGTATTGAAAATACTCCCAATACGGCAGTTGACGTGCGAATCACGCAATGATAAGTATATTTAAAATACTCATATCACGGGGGTTTGCGTGCAAAGCACGCAATGCAATGTGTATTGAAAATACTTCTAAAACGGGGATTGGCGTGCGAAGCACGCAATGCACTGTGTCAATAAAATACTCCCAATACGGGAGTTGGCATGCGAAGCACGCAATGATATGTGTATAGGAAATACTTCCCGTACGGGGATTGGCGTGCGAAGAACGCAATGCACTGCGTATTCAAAATACTCCCAATACGGGGTTGGCGTGTGATGCATGCAATGTATTGTGTATTGAAAATACTCCAAATACGGGGGTTGATGTGCAATGCACTGTGCGTCGGCCGCTTCTCATAGTGTTCAGTGTCAAGCTCACATGTGCGTCCTTAGCAGTGAACGTGTTACACAGAGATGTACCGGGGACTGATGTTTTTAGTCAGGTTAGTAGCGGTTTGCTCAATTGCCAGCATTTACGACGGTATCTGTAAACTGTGTGGGGGCCCTTAAAGAGATATGCTTTACGGAAAGATTAATTAATTCTTGTTTTGGAGTTATTGCCACTGTAAAAAGTTAATGTTGCATCAGTTCTTTCGCAAAACAATGGACTTTAAAACCAAACAATCAACACGGCATCGTAAAACTATTCCAATTAGATTGAAACTGAACGTCACCTTCGCCTTTGACCTGACGAATAGATAAGTAAGCGGGTAGCCAGTAAGGCATTGTGTGTTAAATAGTGAGGCTGTCAGTCCGGGGATACGCACAACACGAGGTAACTAAACTTATCTTTATAGAATAAAATAGAATAGGAAAAGTACTTTATTTTGACATTTAGTCCATACGTACTGCAATAGGAATAAAAAGTACAAACATTTGATAATCAACTATAGGGAATAAAAAATGTGTGGTCGTGGGATCCCTGTCAGGAACGAAGTTCATCACGCCTTTTCTTCAATTCTTTTACCAGCCTTAGCGGCAACACACACACATAATTTTAATCTTTCAATTGCAGTTTATTATTAGATTGTTTTTCATACAAATATTTACTGTTTCCATACGCTTAATAAACGCCTATAGAATCGGGTGTACGTACGTACGTACGTGAGTAACATTATAATATAATTTCACCCATCATCTGTAATACTAAAATAAACCTAGCAAAGATTAGGCTATACTATGAGGTTATGTGTACAACTTCAATAAATATAAGTCGTACGATGTTGATTTTCTTAAAACATGAGTTAAGGGTCGGCTCTAGCTGTCGGCCATGTTGGCTGACACTCCATAAGACCAATGTTAAATTAAAATCCATATTTTCCCTTTATTTGTGATCGGAAAATTATAAACGATATGTCATTTGGTCAATATGCATGCAAATGGGTTTTTAAAAATTAAGAAAAATATTTTGTTTAATATTTATTAACAATTTAAAACATTGATTTTTAATATTTTTTTATGTTGTCACTATTAATTATAGCGAAAAACTACCAAGCCATTCGCCTGAAGAATTTCGTCCCCAAGATTTTGGTATTTTTTTAAAAACGCTATTTGAAAAAATGCGGGTTTTAAATGGATTTAGGCTGAGCAATGTCCGTGTAACCTACCACCGCCGCTATAGGGAGATTTAAAATATTTTTTACGTTGTAACTATTAATTATAGCGAAAACCTACCAAGCCATTCGCCTGAAGAATTTCGTCCCCAAGATTTTGGTATTTTTTTAAAAACGCTATTTGAAAAATTGCGGGTTTTAAATGGATTTAGGCTGAGCAATGTCCGTGTAACCTACCGCCGCTATAGGGAGATTTAAAATAGTTTTTACGTTGTAACTATTAATTATAGCGAAAACCTACCAAGCCATTCGCCTGAAGAATTTCGTCCCCAAGATTTTGGTATTTTTTTAAAAACGCTATTTGAAAAATTGCGGGTTTTAAATGGATTTAGGCTGAGCAATGTCCGTGTAAAATACCGCCGCTATAGGGTGATTTAAAATATTTTTTACGTTGTAACTATTAATTATAGCGAAAAATTATCAAGCCATTCGGATGAAGAATTTTATCCCCAAGAGTTTGGTATTTGAAAAAAAACGCTATTTGAATAATTTCGGGTTTTAAATGAATTTAGAATGAGCAATGTCCGCGTAACCTACCGCCGCTATAGGGAGTCGAAGGTTGCTTTCTGTTTTACTAGAGCCGACCCTTAAATAACTAATGTAGGCTATAATAGGTTATAAGATTTGCTTTGAGGATATAAAATGAATATAAATACAACTTTTATCTACAATTTATTTTTTTATGCAAATTTAAAGAAAAGATACCTGTTCGTTTTAACTTCGGAAACATTCGTACATCTAAACAGCTGATTTCACCCATCAACTGTAACAGTTAAACAAACACAGTGTAGATTATAATTTGGGGTTATGTTTACAACTTCAAACGTTATAATTTCTTGAAAAATATATATTTTTTTAAATATGAGTTATAGAACTAATGTGTGCTATAATATACTTTATAATATTTGTTTTGAGGTTATAAACTGTATATAAATACAACCTTTTATCATCAATATATTTGTTTATACAAATTGTATAGAAAAGATACATTCGTTTAGCTTCGGATACATTCGCACATCTTCGTATAAACATATTCTGTAATTCATTTCTTTACTATAATATAAATAACTTCTAAATAATTTGATCAATCAATATGAAATAAAAAGCCATTAAAAGATAGTACTTTTATGTTTCTTTAAACATATACTGTAATAATATAGACTATGTAAATAAAAATGTTTAACAAATAGGCCTACAGTTTTATAATCCTTATTGTTATACACATTTACCGAGTTAAAAATCCCCGTCAGCATAGTTAGGTAGGTCTACATGTATTCCTCAATGTTGCTTTTAAATAGTTTTTTTTTAATAATGCTTTTCTGATGTGTAACTAATTAATCAGCCTGTGATTTTTGACAGGGGCTTACTAGTTAATTATAACATCAAATCTAAGATGGTAAACACAGTTAAATGTCCATTCATTGTAGGGTCAATACATTCAATAAACATAAAATTTTGGTACATCAGTCTAGGCCTAACCTAAAATTATCGTGCGTATATTTACGTACAACTTACGTACAATAATTTTAGGTTAGGCCTAGACTTAAAATTACTTTCTAAGTCTAACCTAAAATTATTGTATTGTATCATGCCACTAAGGCAGGTAAAATAAATTAAATATACACACAATAATTTCAGGTAAGGCCTAGACTGATGAACCAACATTTTATGTTTATTGAATGTATTTCAGCGCTTCACGAAAATATCTACGCCGGACGGAACCGATCCTCTCTTAACGCTTTTCCGTTACTTTTATTTTATTTTTGGAATTTTCATAGCAACCAATTAATAACACTTTTTTTCGCTACGCATTACATTTTCTATTTGTTAACTCCTACCACAAATAAAATTGTTATTTACATAGCACTGTACAGCATGGTCATTTGACAGCAGTTGGGTTGGCAAAGTCATTTATTATTAGGACTTACACTATGGTACACTTATATTTACTTATTTTATATCCATCTATCCATCAATCAAAACATATAAAATCAGGTACTCACGTTCGCGCATAAAATATCCAATATACATTAGAACAGAATTAATAAATTTAGTACCAGGTATATGATTAACTAGGGGCTCTGCCCCTGGACGCTTCGCGTCCCAACCCCGCCTAGGCCTTCGGCCTCAGATGGCTGCTTTGTTTCGCTCAAAGTTGGAAAATTCGATAAAGAATCTCGTTAATCTTTGGCTCGTTTGTACATAGTTGATCGAAAAAATCGTTCCCGCCCAAAAGGTGCTTCCAAAATAAAAAAATGTTGAATTTTGGCAATTTTCCAAAAAGTTTTTCGTCGAGAGCTTTAATTCAAGTATAAGGTTGATGGGGTTCCGAAGTGCCTTATAATTAATGTCAGTGAATCAGTGAAATCGTCTAGCTTTATAATTAATAAACGGTGTCAGGAACTGGCACATACTTTCTCACAAACATATTTAAATTATTAAACAGATTCACTGTGACTTCATAATTGTATTAAAGTAGGAGAGGGGATACATTAAAGTGGGAGAATAACTAATAAATATTATTATTATTATTAGCTAGAGAGAAAACTATTTGATCGATTTCGAACCAATTTGCATCAAACATGTAAATTAGAAATGTATAGATGCACGAAAAAAGGTTTCGATAAAATTTGAAAAACCTATTCCCTTTTTGGCCAAAAAACCCCGAAAATCAGTTATTATTATTATTTTTAGCAAAACCAGAATTTTTAGAAAGATATGTCTTTTTGCATATATGGTAGACATATTAAGGGCTACAAAAAGCCAAATTTTATCAAAATCGTTGAATCCGCTTTTTTATAAAAAAAACTGACTTTTTTGGGGTTTTCCCCCAAATTTTTCGTAACATTTTTTCGTGCATCAGGGCCCTATACAGGCCTAATTGACATGTTTGGTGCAAATTTGTTCTAAATCGATCGAATAGTTTTCTCTATAGCTTTGTGTAGGCCTACATACAGACAGACATTTTGTAAAAAAAACACTTTTTTGGACTCAGGGGGTCCCAAAACGGATATTTCCACAAAAATCTCAACATCCATTTTTTTGCGACCACTAGGCCTATACTTTCTTTATACTTTAGTATAGTGAGAAAGTAAAATTACTTACATAATATAAATTAATATATTTACTACAATACATTTTTACCCAAAAAATCCAAATATTAAACATTAGGTACCCCCACCACGTTTTGGTTTCAGGTTTCAATTAAAAATTAAATTCATATATTAATTGCCATCTAAACTTCCATGCAATCTTCATGAATTTACCTAATCTCGCACGCCAACCCCCGTATCGGGAGAGTTTTCAATACACATGTGCACATGTGCGTCCGCTTTAAAATATTAGTGATAATTACGTAGAAAGGTTCAAAAATAAAAATAAAGTAATGTCTACTCATTTAGGCTATAAATATAAAAAATAAAATGTCAGCTCCTAGCATAGGAAATACGAAATTTGCGTAGCAATGAACGTATGATTCAACCTTCAGCTTCAAGGATACCTCCTAAAGAATCGGGCGTAGGGAAACTGCCCCGACAGTTTGGGTACTTTTGAAACGATGAAACTGCCCCGCTCATTAAAGAGGATTAGGAAGGGTGATTTAATTGTTACAATTTGATATTTATATTTAAATTAAATAACAAAAATTGTGTTCATTCTACTAAAATGGGTATTTTGTTATTTCGTGCAAAAAGATGTATCAAATGTAATATGAACAGAAAAGAATTTAGGTTAAGGTTAAACATGGCTGCCGGAAAATAGAAAACAAGACCTCTCTTGGCCGCATTGTATCTATCTAGTCACTGTATCGAGTGGGAACAGAAATATCTTTGCGTACATGCTTCCACAATAAAGCATATTTTTACATCGTAAATCATCCAAATTTATTGAAATTACTTTTATTTGAAAGAAAATTAAACTTTGAATATGGTGACTTTTATACATTTATGTTATTTGCATTGTTGAATAAGAAAGAAAAAATAACAAATTTTTATTTTGAGTTAAGTCAAAGAACAAATTTAGTTAAATATAATTTTTTTTAAACTAAAAGATATTCATATTAGGGCCGTCCTAAAGTTTAAAATTACACATTCAAAAAAAATGTGTGATCATTGTTACTCCAGTAATCTTGTTACACATTGATCTTATGGGAGTTGAAATTCAAGATGGTGGCTATATCCTGACCGCCATATTGAATCTGATTCCCATAAGAGCAATGCTACAGAATAAGTCATGTTTTTTCCGTTAATTCGTGGAATAAATTTAAAAATTTGGTTTCATTTTGAAGTACTGTCATATGCGGATGTTGATTGCTGAATACATTTTCAAGTGCCATAAATTTTTTTGCTGAGTTATTGTTTTCATAAACGTACGATATAAATAGTAAAAAATAGTAAACTTTATTAATTTTTTACTCAGTTGCAAAAAGAGATATTGCAAAAAACCTCAGCAATCAACACCCACAATCTATTTTACTTTAAGAAAAAAAATACAGCTTTCGTTTTTTGACGAAAATAACACAAAAATATGCTTAAAAGTGAAGGTATGGTTAGGTTTTTAGCGAATTTCCATAGGAAAAATGAGCTATTGCAGTAACCTTTATGGTAAGACCCAAGGTCAGGAGTAACAAATGAGCACCGATCATGGTCCCCAGAACACGTTCTGTATGTATGTATGTATTCGCACTCTAGCGGCCGCGTTTTAAGTCCAATTTCGTTCAAATTTGGTACACATGTTGGTTGTCTAAGTCGTTCGGACGAGTTCGTCAGTCAAAAAAAATCCAACAATCGAAAGTACGTTTTTTGACAGAAAGTAACTATTTTTTTAGATTGTTCCTACGAGAATGAATTTGTTTTTCGAGTTTTTCTACAAATATAAATGTAGGATGTTATTCTGCACATTTTTGTTTTTTACGCGACCTTATAGCTCGCTTGGTTCCCCCGAAATCGATCAAAACGTAAAATACCATAGAAGTACCAGGTTCAAAGCCGTGTGGTGGATTCTACCGTGGGGTTTTCGTGCGAAGCGCGCAATGTTTTGTGTATTGAAGATACTCCCAATATGCGGAATGGAGTGCGAAGCACGCAATGCATTGTGTATTGAAAATACTCCCAATTTGCTAAATGGCGTGAGAAGCACGCAATGCTTTGTGTATTGAAGATACTCCCAATATGCGGAATAGCGTGCGAACCATTTGGCAGCTATTCAGCACCGTCGTGAATTGACCTATTTCCCAAGTTGTTGGTTGAAACCCTAAAACATTTTCCTATAAACTTAATTTTAAAAATTTGCTCAACTCAGCGGTTCAGCTGTGTGGTCGAATTATTTTAACGTTGAAATTGGTAGCCAACTTCGCCGTTTTGAATTTTGGGACCCGAGCCTTAAAGAGGTGGTTTAAGTAGTTTTACCTGCTTCAGAATAGCAGTACCGTTATTTTATAAAATGTTATTGTTGTTGTATTGGC
This sequence comes from Philaenus spumarius, assembly GCA_018207615.1. Taxonomy (NCBI): domain Eukaryota; kingdom Metazoa; phylum Arthropoda; class Insecta; order Hemiptera; family Aphrophoridae; genus Philaenus; species Philaenus spumarius. Next base: position 9,507 of record JAGFPH010018207.1, on the reverse strand, counting down.
CATCTCTCATTCTTCGTGCGACTGCGCCTGGTGACAGTGCTTCCTCTCATTCGGTATGTACTTAGTTTCTGCATTAAGGGTCGGCTCTAGTAAAACAGAAAGCAACCTGCGACTCCAGCGTAGCGGCGGTAGGTTACGCGGACATTGCTCATCCTAAATCCATTTAAAACCCGAAATTGTTCAAATAGCGTTTTCAAAAAAATACCAAACTCTTGGGGACAAAATTCTTCATCCGAATGGCTTGATAATTTTTCGCTATAATTAATAGTTACATCGTAAAAAAATATTTAAAGTCACCTTATAGCGGCGGTAGGTTACACGGACATTGCTCAGCCTAAATCCATTTAAAACCCGCAATTGTTCAAATAGCGTTTTCAAAAAAATACCAAACTCTTGGGGACGAAATTCTTTATGCAAATGGCTTGGTACTTTTTCGCTATAACTAATAGTGACAACATACAAAATTATTAAAAATTAATTTTTTAAATTGTTAATAAATATTAAACAAAACGTTTTTCTTAATTTTGGAAAAGCCATTTGCATGCGTATTGGCCATAGCTTTAAAATGACATATCGTTCATAATTATCCGATCAAAAATAAAGGAAAAATATGGATTTTAATTTAACATTGGTCTTATGGAGTGTCAACCAACATGGCCGACAGCTAGAGCCGACCCTTAAGTTTATTTTTAGATCTCAATTCTTGTACTCTATCTACCCTTCTTATTAGCGAATTTCCATTTTAAAGATGAGCCATTGCAGTGGGTAGTTAACACCGATCATGGCACTCTCAGTACACGTTTTAGGGTATATTTAAAAACGTTATAATATACTGTATATATAGTTTGTAAAAAAAACCTTTCAGGACTTTGGGATATGATTCCTCATACAAAGAGGAAGAAAAAAGTATGCATAAAATAGGTCCGAAAACGCTTCGTTTTCCAGATATCCGCCATTTTGTTTTTTTGTACAAAATGATTCATATCTAGAGAATGGTTTTACTGATTGAGTTCAAACTTGGCATGACGTTTAACCTATCAATGATATATCTTAAAAGAAACAAAGGATTAAATCCAATCATGCGTTTCAAAAAAAGTATGCCGGGTTGAACAAACCAATTATTACACTTAACATTATTACCTTTCATCCGATGTTTTTCACAGTTACACCATCCGATAGAGAATCAAAAAGACTACAAAAAAGGTGTCATTGACATTTTTGAAAACAGCCGCCATTTTGAAAATAAACATTGTAAACAGTATTGTTTTTCCTGGAATGAGGTCTTTGGGTCATAAAGCTATGTACCAAATGTAAATTTATTACAAAGAGTCGTTCTCAAATTAAAGATTGTTGTGTGAAAAAACAAAATGGCGTCTGTACAGGTAACTGTTGAGTTTTGGACATTTGTAACATCATATTTTTTTTCTTCTTTGGTCCAGGAATAAAGAATACCTGAAAAGGTCAGTAGATGGTTTGGGGACAGCCTGTATATGTATGTGTTTAGCCTATAAAAAATCTCATTTACGGGAAACTTTAAAAAAATGGTCGAATCCCCTTTATTAGACACGTGTTGTTTTATTTAATGTTAGCAGTGCTTTTTGTTAATTATGTTTCGTGTTTCTTGACTTGACAATGGAAGTATAGTATAGTTTCACCCAAAACCGGTCGCCGCCGAGAAAAGATTTAGAACTGTTGACAGTACCTAAGGTATGTAAACTAGTTTAAATTAAATAGTTTCTGTTGAAGAATGAACGTGTTAAAAAAAAAGAATTGAAAACAATAAACAACGATTCAAACGTAAAACAGCTGATTTCGCCCATTAACTTTAATACTTCAACAAAAATTAAATAAATATTACAACGTATCCAGCTAATGCACAATACGCAAGCGCCTACTGGTTCCCTATGCTACGTATTAACACAGTACATGCGGCGTATGCGCGTAGACAAGATTCTATCTCTTTCTTCTCGCACTGCGCCTGCGTGTCAAGCGATTCTCCTATACTTTCCTTTCAACTCCCGGTCGAAGTCGGATCCAAGGCAGTTTTCCCTACGTTTCATTTAAAAAAAGAAAAATTGTGAGTTTAAAACTGAATGTTTATTTGTTGCTTCTGATTGCAGATGTGGACTCAGTGTATACTGTTAGCGCTGGTGTCAGCCGTTGCTATGGCAACAGAGAGGCCTATAGTCGGTATACTGACAGAAGAGATGCCGAATAGCACTGATGCTGTCATGGCAGCTTCTTATGTAAAAGCCCTGGAGGCCTCTGGGGCCCGCGTGGTGCCCATTGCTATCGGCCAGTCTCAGGAGTACTATGAGTGAGTTGACTATAATGGAGGCTATGGTATTATATTTTACAAGAATTCCATGAGTTTTTATATTACAATATTTAAGTTTGTATAAAAATACTGATAGAACATACACGTCCTTTATTCCTAAAGGCTGTTTAGTATCCAAGCCATACTATGTGAATTTAGGCCTTCTATATGACCAATACATAAACAATACTGAAATGAATGCAGCTGTGGTTGGTTCTTGAAACAGCTGATTGCATCGTTCATTGTTAGCAGACTACGTTGTGGTGTCAGTTGTGAAGTGTGTCCCAAAAAAATACATACGCAAAACAATAAGGAATATAAAGGTCAGGAGTAAAGAAATGTTTCGCATTTTAAATACAACCGGCCTGAGAAATCTGCTATAGCAAAGCATTGCCTAGATGAAATTTTTTTTATAAAGTAGAAAACACAGTCCTTCTAAAGAACGTGATAAAACGAAATACACCCGACACGTGGGAAACTTTGTACATTAATAAAAATAAAAACATAATAGTAAAATAATGAACTATAACCCATACAAAACTGCGTTTCAATATAAACTAACGTATGGAGATTTTCTCACATTTTTGTAAAATATTTTCTTATGTGCTTGTTTATTTTTGGCATACATTATATTTCTTAATACATTTTCTTGTTGTTTGCTTACATGTAATCTAGTCTTGATTAACTTTTAAATAGAGCTTATAATTAGATTCACTTACCCTGTAGCTGTTTTATTATTGTTTCACATATGCCGTTGATTTTATTTAATTCATGTAACCAAGTATTTGACATTGTCAGTATTCTCCTATTTTGTAATAATTCTATTATTAATTAAAAATTGTTAGTGAATACATATTATATAGTCATATAATTTAATTTTACATGGCTGTTACTTTTAGAAAGTAATTTTACTTTAATATTATTTGATATGTTATTATATAATTTTCTCGGCTAGTTTACTAAGCTAAATCCATTTGCTAAATTACTTTTAACATTATTAATATTGCTTTATTACATAGTTTTCTTAGATTTATTATTTTATAATATAACTGTTATACTTTGTCCGAACGGACGTGCGCTCTAAGTCATAAACTCAAACCTCGCTGCCACACGCGCAGACACACTCACACGGCCTACCTGCTTAATGGTTCTCCTATTAATCACCAACTAGCCCTTGTGCTACAATATCACATTTTTCTAACCGTTAACTTTGCTTAATTTTTACTCTAATTACTGAACTCTAAATATTATTCCTCGAAAATTGAGCCCGAACATGGTACAATTGTGACCACTCTAAGCGGTTTTACGGTCAGTAGGTTACAAAATCATAAATTTGACTTCTTAAAAATTTTTATTGACTTTTTATTTGAATTAGCACGATCACAATAACATAAATAACTACAGTAATTCTAGAAGTGATTTCAAACATTTTCAAAAAACAAAGAAACTAAAACATCAGAATAAATATAACTGAATGTATACTAAGAGTAAAATAAAAATAATTACAAATTCATTATGCAATGTTACTGTACATTAACTAATAAACCAATAAAATAATATTACAAAACTAACACAAACATATTTACATAGCAATATCGAAAGTAAAGGAGAGGAGGCTTCTTAAAAGTGTCTACTTAAAATTCCAATGTATGCCAACAAATAAATAAAATAAATCAGAGTCAATGTAACAAGGAACGTATACTAAGGGTAAAATTATCACAAGCATATGTACTCCGCCATCCAATGTTAGGCCAAAAGACTATTTTTATAAAAATGTAACTTTACTATTCCAATATGGAAGTCAATTTAACAGGAAGGTAAATTAATTTCCAAACAAGACGGTAGTAAACAAAAATGAGAAAAACAATAGCCCTGTCCTATTAAGAAATTGGACAATTGAAATACAGATGAAAGACACAACAGAGGAAATTTTAGGAAATGTGCATGTTGGAAATTTTAGACACTTAAGAGGCCTTCTTAACATAGGATGGTTATGTAAATATGCTTGTGTTACTTTTATAATATTTTTTTTTACATTTGTCTTCTTGTTTATCCGCCTTTCTTAGCTTTGTCTTACTTTCGCTTGACGCGTTTCGGGTAGACCCCATCTTCAGAAGCTTTGTTTGCTACTAGTAGCAACAAAGCAAACAAAGCTTCTGAAGATGGGGTCTACCCGAAACGCGTCAAGCGAAAGTAAGACAAAGCTAAGAAAGGCGGATAAACAAGAAGACAAATGTTTCAAGCATCTTAGCGGAAATAAGAATAACAAATGCAGTGATTTTTTTTTACATTTGTTTTAACGAAATTTATAGATTCTGCTTTGAATTACATTTGACAGAAAATAAGCCCAAGAAATAATACATAATCTACCATTGATCAATAAAATACAAACATAAAATTACCTTCTAACTATACTATTTAAAAAAGTGATAAAATATACATACATCTTAATCAATAAATAACTATAAACAAATATGCTGCCTCAATAACAGAAATTGCAAACAAAAACTTTAGAAAAGAAAAAAATACAAAAGGTTTTAACATAAAAACAGTGTTTGTCAAACTATAATCAATTATATTGGCAGAATTAATTAGGTACCCCTTAGGAAAAGCCTGATTTGGGGTTACCGTCTAGAAATGAAGAACCAGTGGCAGAAGCAGAAAATAAGTACTTGATACTAAAAATTAATTGAAATAGAAAATACTTATTATTTTAATATTATTTTATTGGTTTGTTAGTTACTGTACAGTAACATTGCAAAATGAATTTGTAATTATTTTTATTTTACTCTTAGTATGCGTCCACTATTATATTGATTCTAATTTAGTTTCTTTGTGTTTTGCAAACGTTTGAAATCGCTACTAAAATTATTGTAATTATATATGTTATTGTGATCGTGTTAATTCAAATAAAATGTCAATAACAATTTTTAATTGAATAACTAGTCAAATTTATGATTTTGTAACCTACAGACCGAAAACCCGCTTAAGTTGTCACAATTGTACAGTGTTTGGACTGAATTTGCAAGGGATAATATTTAGTTTGGACTCCTTCCAAAAGAAATCTCTCCACATGGAACGCATCATGTAACCATCTCTCAAGAGCACAAAATCCCCACACTCGAGGACTTCATCCTAAAACTAACTAATAGGCTCAGACCAAGGCCACACTATACTACAGGCCGGAGTGCTCCCCTCCACTTCGGACGAAACGTCACAGCAGTCGCCCAACTTCCCGCCTTCAGTCAACTATTACTTTAACATCATTAACAGAGGGTCTTTGAAGTATCCTTCTGATACTCTGTTAGAAGTAGTTGTTGTAGGATTCAAAGTGTTCAAAACTATAATATCCGAAAGGTATGAAGGAGAGTTTTTATCAGCCAATAACCAAAGAAAAGTATTGAAAGAAACTATTGCAGAGTAACTGTTATAGTTGTGGGGAAAGTTTTAAGAAACTTATTGATAAGTGTCTCTATACATTTAGTAACATATTACTAAATAACTATTCTAGAAGTGTTACTGACACAATGAAAAAAGAAAGACAGTAAATGCTGTAAGAACAAAAACGCACTGAAAAGAAAGGCAAAAAGTTCTGTAACTGACAGATTCATAAAGAATGCCCTAAACATTGTAATTTGTATAAAATAAACCAACTAAAATTACAATTCTTGGTACATGTTTAATAAAACACCACAAAGTATTTGAAATGGAAAAAAATCTACTTTTTGTTTAAGGATTCAATGTTATTGTAAATGTAGAAAAACATTAAAATAATAAATGTTTTTCTAGGGTATTTATTTGTATATTACAGTACTTTCTTTTGGTTACAATTATATTTTTCTAGTACAGAATTCTTGTTTTGAGTTGGCAATGGATTTTAATTGTTATTGTTTATAATAGAATAAAATGTTGATTGTAATTAGCAATTGGTAAATTTAAATTATATAATAAAATAATTTGAAATTTTCAATATAGAAGTGTTTTATTTTATTTGATAACTAATAAAATAACTTTGATAATGTTTGATAAACTTCATTAATAACAAATATGTAGGCCACAACAATATTTTGAGATTTTAAAACACAATTAATTATTGTGTTTTAATTAAGTATTGCTGTATTTTATTTTTTTGTCTGAACAGAATAGATTATATTTTGTACATGCAACAGTTACATAAATTTAGGTTTGTTTTGATAAAACAACACTGTCAGGCTTTTAACATTTGGAAACAATGTTTAAGTTTAGTCCTTAAAAATGTGCTGTAAATTTACCTCAAAACACTATTTATGGACATCGTTGTGTTCGTCAGTTAATGCAGAATAATAAAATATAAGTTTTATACACAAAAACTAGGACTAGCGACGTAGGGTGCAGTAGTTTTGAGAGCGCCACATTGATGCGCCATAAGGCAGCACAGTGCCGGGAGCCTTGAGTTGGACGACTACTGTGACGTCACAATCCGAGCAGTACGGCCTGTAGTATAGTGTGGCCTTGTTCAGACACATATCATTACTGATCCTGCACCTCCGCAGGACAAAAGAAAACGTCCCTTATGTCTGGTTTACGAACCACCATAAGTATCTAAAAATCCAAGCTCAATTCTTAAACACCATACACCTTCGTAGATTATCCCAGTATAGATTCACCATCTCGCTCCCACACAAAATTTATTCCAAATTAGTCAATGTATATTCAATAATAAAGGCACTGTCAGTTTCAGATAAGCAGCCAATGTCTTAAACGGATGCTGTATTCAACCTTCACTACTGTCTTGATAATTTGCTAGGCTAAACTGGTTATAAGTTTTTAGTTGTAGCTCATCATGTATCACTGAAGATGACGACTTTGTCGAAGAAACGCGTTTCATTATTAAACGTGTGTGTGTGAGAATTATTGTATTATTAGCGAATTTCCATCGGAAAAATGATCTATTGCAGTGGCCCTTATGGTAAGACCCACGGTCGGGAGTAGCAAATGAGCACCGATCATGGTCCCCAGAACACTTTTTGGGGTGTCATTAAAAATCATATATATATATATGTGTATTCGCACTCTAGCGGCCGCATTTTAAGTCCGATTTGGTTCAAATTTGGTACACAAGTTGGTTGACTACGTCCCTCGGACGAGTTCGTTAGCCAAACAAATCCAACAATCGGAAGCACGTTTTTTGACCATAAGTAACTATTTTGTTGAGATTTTTCCTACGAGAATGAATGTGTTTTTGAGTTGTTTCTACAAATGTAAACGTAGGATGTTATTCTGAACATTTTGTTCTTTTACGCGACCTTATAGCTCGCTTGGTTCCCTCAAAATCGATCAAAACGTAAAGTACCATAGAAGTACCCGGATCAAAGGCATGTGATGGATTCTATCGCAATGCTTTGCGTATTGAAGATACTCCCAATACGGGGTTGGCGTGCGAAGCACGCAAATGCATTGTGTATTGAAGATACTCCCAATATGCGGAATGGCGTGCGATCCATTTTGCAGCTATTCAGCACCGTCGTGAATAGACCTATTTCCCAAATTGTTGGTTGAAACCCTAAAACATAGGCCTATAAACTTAATTTTGGAAATTTGCTCAACTCACGTCAGTGGTTCAGCTGGGTGGTCGAATTATTATTATTTTAAAATATTTATCAACTCTTTAACTTGTAACTTCTGGTGGTGGTGTTTTGTTATGTAAGTTAATGAAGTATACTGTATTTTGTTCCAGAAACATTATTATGAATATAAACGGAGTGGTTTTCCCCGGCGGAGGTGTCGACTTTGCTGGCCCTAAAGGCTACGGCGATGCGGGTACTCGGATTTATAAAATCGCTAAAAAGGTAAATTAGATTATTAAACTACTGTGTATTTTAATTTAAAGTTACTTATGTTATTTATTTGTTATAAAAAAGTGAAAATTCGTCCGAGTTCATTTCTACAACCATTTGAACTGCACAACTCATTTTTTTGCGCCGAAGCGCAATTAATTGTTAATCGGATTGCTCAATTTGCGCTTTGTCAGTTTTAACTGATCCAAACTAAATTTCCGTTGTGGTTGAATCTCTTGTTTCTCTGTCTTCCTTCTTTAAACATTACTTTCTTTTTTGTTTGTTGGGGAATTTCTGACGATGTAATTCCTGATTGTTCAATAGAGTTCATCATAGTTAAAGCTCTGACAGGTTAGGTTTATTTAGGTAAGGGCATTTCTACCCTCTGTACAAAAATGCAAATTAATTAGAAATCTTGAATTACTTAATACTAAACAGGCTTAAAACAAAAGCAAATAAAACCAATACATTCATAATTTATTTTTATTTTAACTTTTGTTTTTTGTGATATTTTCTTCATCGGAAAAGCTAAAGCCGGCAGAGCTATCAATTTTCTACTAGCCTATTCAATGGGTTTTAATAACATCAATCCTCAAACTGCAACAGCTTTTTTAAATTCTTTCAAACTACATCCTTATTAGCGAATTTCCGTAGGAAAAATGAGCTATTGCAGAGGCCCTTATGGTAAGACCCAAGGTCGGGAGTAGCAAATGAGCACCGATCATGGTCCCCAGAACACGTTTTGGGGTGTCATTAAAAATCATATATATAGGCCTATATGTGT
>JAGFPH010018206.1:0-16639 GCA_018207615.1 Philaenus spumarius | reverse complement strand
TTTAAATAATAAATGTAAATAAATTAAATTCAAATAAATTAAAATTAAATTGATTATAAAATTAGACTGTCTGCCAAGCCTATTAGAATTTAGAATTATAGGTTTAACATTAATATTGGATAGAAATTGTATGTACAAGCAGACGGTGAGAAAAGTGAGTTGTTTATGTTTAATTTTGAAAAAGTTTTGATTTTGAGTTTTGAATAAATTAATTATTAATTTTTATACTGAAATACTGAGAGTAATCAATTACCTGTTTATGGTTATCCATTCATGATAATTTCCTTTATTAGAAATAGTCTAATAAATGTGTTTAGCTGTAGAAATAATCAAAGCACAAATAAGGTAAGTTATAAGGGCTGTTCCACTGTTCTCATTTCCCTGAGATCAAAAATAATCAAGAGTTCTCGTAAATTAAATTCAGAGCTAGTAAACTTATTAATTTCTGGAAGCTATTTTAAAGTGTTAGAGTCAGTCGAAATACTTATAGAAATAGGTATCAGACACAAAGTTGCATCACCTAAGCTAAAGATAAAATTTTGGCTAAAGGCTTCCAGTAGGTGTTGTAACTTATTATACAACAAAAGAACACGTTGAATTGTTCCGTTGTATAATTGGAGCAGCCAACGTGGGGCTCGTTGTAATGCATTTAAAAATATATTTCTTGCTCAAATAAAATACGTAAATAAATAAATGTGAATCAAAAGCAAGTTTTATCTATAATATATATAATATAATTATAAATTTAGACAATTGGCATTAAAGACCAACATAATCGATGTAAATATTATTGAAGATTTTTGGTTTATCTATTACTCCTTTTACTAATATTTTTTCATCTTACTAAACCGTTTTGTGTAATTTAAATAAAAATGAAACATATCGATTTATAAACATTTTAGCCTTTATCAAAATAAAAATATTATTTTGTATAAGTGTTTAAAATAATGAATTTTAACAATTTATTAATTCAAACAGGATCCTAAAATACAATGTTGTATATGTTATCGAGTAAGGTTAAATACAAAGGTAATTTAAATTTGTTGTGGATTTTAAATAGTTTAACTATTGAAGCTATTTTCTTGGACATTCATTTATTTTGTTTTCCTTAAATTATATTCCATTAGAATAATCGTTTGAATCTTCTTATAATATAGGCATTCGATTTGCTTACAGATTGTCTACCATATTTTCAAAACTGTGGGTTCACCAAATTTTGCTTTTTACAAACTTTACACAATAACAGGCAATAAAGCTTTAGTAAAAAATAATATATTTCGTCGTCTAGGCCTACTTTGCCAACATAAGCAGTTCCACAAAAAGTACTGTTATTTATAACCTTAGTTGGTCTTTACGGCCTTACATCACCGTAAACCCTTTATTATTCATGTTAAGTGTTCCGTTCTGCCACTATTTATACCATTTATAGAGAACTATGTTATGTTTTAAGTAATGACATTGGTTAAATAAAAGTGTTGGTTATGTTTGCTGACAGCCCTTAATTACTTTGATAAAACTAATAAAACTGTATTCGTTTAAACGACTGGTCTCATACAAAATATTTTGTAACATTGTAATTATCATACAAACAAACAAATATAGTATTTAATATTTTAGTTTCTATATAATGGAGTGCAATATTATAATGTGTTATGTAGCTGAACCATTTTATGTGGGTTGGAAATATATAATAAATAAAATTGCACATTTTAATTTAGTCAAAGAATATAAAAATAATTAACTTCTTCACAATCTTTAATTTCTGATAGATAAAAAGAAGAAGAAACGAAACCAAAGTAAATGAAATGAAGATATGTCAGGTAATAAATTAAAAGTATAGTGTTTGTAAGACTGATTATTTTATTTATTAGGCTGGGATTTGAAGAGGGCTAAGCATGCATGAAAAGCTTGACGCAATTTAATTTTTGTGTATTGTTATAGGCACTATATTGATCATGAAAATCCATGTCGTCGCCCCCAGCTTGGTCGACATCACAAGGGAGGAGGTGGAATATGATGGGGGCGCCGTTTACTAAAACACTTATAACTTGAGAACTTTTCAAGATAGAACATTGAAAAAAAAACAACAATGTACTTCATAAAATATAAACTTTAAGTTCATTATGTTTATAGTCGCATAGCTTTATGAGAAATATCATATTTATTTTTAAATGAACAAAAATGGTGAATAAAATAAGCAAAACCAATAGTTGTATACTAAGAAAATCAGTAAATAGGCCAAATATAGACATTCAAGTTATTAAAAGTGTCTCAATAAATTTAAGCAAGCATGATGAACAATTAGTGCTACTGTAGAGGATATCCTATGACAGTGAAGATACTCATTGATTATGCACCTGCATGTTGAACAATTAGTGCTACTGTAGAGGATATACTTTGACAGTGAAGATACTCATTGATTAGGCACCTGCATGTTGAACAATTAGTGCTACTGTAGAGGATATCCTATAACAGTGAAGATACTCATTAATTAGGCACCTGCATGTTGAACAGTTAGTGCTACTGTAGAGGATATCCTATGACAGTGAAGATACTCATTGATTATGCACCTGCATGTTGAACAATTAGTGCTACTGTAGAGGATATACTTTGACAGTGAAGATACTCATTGATTAGGAACCTGCATGTTGAACAATTAGTGCTACTGTAGAGGATATCCTATTACAGTGAAGATACTCATTAATTAGGCACCTGCATGTTGAACAGTTAGTGCTACTGTAGAGGATATCCTATTACAGTGAAGATACTCATTGATTAGGCACCTGCATGTTGAACAATTAGTGCTACTGTAGAGGATATACTTTGACAGAGAAGATACTCATTGATTATGCACCTGCATGTTGAACAATTAGTGCTACTGTAGAGGATATACTTTGACAGTGAAGATACTCATTGATTAGGCACTTGCATGTTGAACAATTAGTGCTACTGTAGAGGATATCCTATTACAGTGAAGATACTCATTAATTAGGCACCTGCATGTTGAACAGTTAGTGCTACTGTAGAGGATATCCTATGACAGTGAAGATACTCATTGATTAGGCACCTGCATGTTGAACAATTAGTACTACTGTAGAGGATATCCTATGACAGTGAAGATACTCATTGATTAGGCACCTGCATGTTTACTATACGTTGCCGGTTCGTATTTGTCATTAACTTGATAATTTCTTACTAATAAACTAGAAGGTAGTATTTCTGTTCTACTGTCAAAGTTCGGTCGTGATTTATTCTGTGATTTATATAGTGGGGCAAATTATTCAAGTATGTGTGTCGTGCAGTGAATTCAAAGTAATTTGTTTACAGTAAAATATTACAGTTATCGTTATTTTTGCTTTTTAATTCAACTCTACATTTAGTGATATCGAATAGTAAGTATTAACTCATAGAATATTTAAATGGCTTAGGCCTATCCTATAAATGCTGAGAAAAAGAAATAGATTTTTGACCAAAACCTTTGTTTAATATTTCAAGATAAAAGGGGCTTATTTTTTATTAAAAATCTTAAAGGAAATAGTTTAAATATAATTAGAGAGGCCGGTATTTTAATGAATGATAAAATAACTAGTTTTATTGGTTCTAATCAAGGAATTGCGTTAAAATGGCATACAAATTGATTGTTATTCATCTTATGCTAGTGTCAATAACATAACTCGAAAAGTTAAACAGCAAGCTGATGCAGAAATAATTGATTCTCGTGAATCTGAACGCAATTTTTCACTTTGTTCATCATTACTTACACGAAGTGTTGTGCCAAAGTATGACTATGAAAAATGTGCGTTTTGCCAGAAATGTACAAAAAAGAAGGTGAAGACAACTTATAGAGTTCGTAAGTGAGGCAGAGTGCACTACTAAACGTTTAAATCTGTGTCTTGATAATCAAAATTAAGTATTTATTAGGTTAATTTCAAATATGAAATATATTTTTGCAGCTGACATTTTATTTCATAAGTTGTATTTACTATTATATTTTGAACAGGATATGACAAGTCAGACTCCAGAAAAAGTATTACAGTAAAACACCGAATCAACTACAATTCACATACAAGATTATCCAATTCAGATATTGATATTTCTTTTTCTAGATTATTAAACGAAAAGACGAAGACTTAAACACAAAGTGTTTTGAACTGAGTGCCGTCGCCGGAAGACTTGTGTTAAAATAGATGCCATGATAGACGACAGGATCGTAAAAAAACTATTGGCTGAGCATTATGCAGAAAACTTTTGTTTTATTAACCGTTCAATAGATAAAAATCTCCTGTTGTATACAAATCATCATTTAAAGCTAATGATCTTGTGTGAAAATATCAGAAACATTTCGGGACAATCACTAAATAATGTGGACGATATGAAAGAGGAGATTTAAACCAACTCATTTAATATGATGGGATTTGTGAGCAACGATACAGTGATTACAGAAGGAATTTCTTACTTGGTAAGGATCGTGTGATAATAATTATGTAAGAAGAAAGTGTTTCTCAATGTAGTGGATTTGTCCTACCTCACTAACTCCAAAACACGTTTCTTTAGCGCAATACATACATCACTTCTGCAGATCAAAATTACTAATTACTGTACTCGGGCACTGTACTTGTTATCCAGGCCTAAAGAGAATCGATAGTAAAGCCGCCAGTGACATCATAATTAAGAAATTAACCGAAATTGTACATCTACCTTCAAACATATTTCGTGATCCTGATATTTTTCTCCACTGAGCCGTTGACACTGACGACTTTAGAAAGGAAACATTAGATGGGAAAAGAAGAACGCATGCCACTGCAATGGTATTATACCAGACATCAATTGACCGTGACCATTTTCAAACAACATCGAAAGATGTTAATTGTAATGATTTAATACCGTTCCAAATTGCCAAGTAATGTCTGTCGGAATGAAAAATGAAAGGAAATCTATAAAGAAATGTTTGATTCCACAAATATAACCAGTAATGAAGATGATAATGCAAGTGATTTAGTTTGGGTCCTTAGCAAAATGAAACACGAATTTGTAAACGTCGACAGTTCACTACAAGCAACTGATGTGTGCCCTGGATAGATCACTTTTCATCAAATTATTTAGAAGTCTGATATACCAACTACAACCATTGGATATTGTGCGTTATTTCCAGAACCGCCCACAACAACAGATATGTTTTATACTGTCATGAAAAACTTTATATCCATCAATGATTAGTTAGGGCGTAGGTAGGTATTCTGCATTATCCTGTGCCAATCACCAAGTTAATACAAATTTAAAGTAAAGAGTTTGACTAAGAATTTTTGCTTTTCATTTAGCAAAAAACTGGTTAGGTATAATGGACAGTAACAAGTTGAGACAGGAAATGACCAATACGAACAGGCAACATGTAGTAAACATGCAGGCGCCAAATCAATTAGTATCTTCATTGCCATAGTATATCCTATACAGTAGCATTAACTGTTCAACATGATTTTTTTTTTTTTAACGTCTTGCTGTTTTGCACGTAAGGCCAATGAAGACGGGACCTACAGTTTTACGTGGAATCCGAACCACAGCCAACGATGTCTGTTAAGAAACCATTTAGAAAATTATTCGGGGTCAATGGGAATTGATCCCGGAACTTTTCCATTGATGGTTGCCATGACGATTGATAAAGCATTGACGCCTTAAAAACCACGGCCATCAACATGCTTTCTAAGATTTTTTAAGGAACTTACACAACTATAGGTTTTGCTTATTTTATTCTCCATTTTTGTTCATTGAAAAATAAAAGTGCTCTTCCTTATAAACCAAAAACTATGCGACTATAAACGTAACAATCTTTTTTAAAGCTCATATCTTATGAATTATATTGTAATTTTTTTCAATGTTCTATTTTGAACGGTTCTCAAGTTAGAAGCGTTTTAGTAAACGGCACCCCATCATATTCCCCTCCCCCCTTGTGATGTCGACCACACTGGGGGGCGACGACATGGCTTTTCATTATCACTATTATAGTGCCTATAACAATAATCAGAAATAAAATTGCTTCAAGCTTTCTATGCATGCTCAACCCCCTTCAGATCCGGGACTATATACTTTCATTTTACCGGAAAGGATAAAAATATACGCAACTCTATTTTGTATTATTTATTAATATTAACATTTTATCAAACCCCGAATTGTTGTCCTACATTGATAGGTATATGGATCTCTGTATAGTATGTTTTAAAATATATATGACTTAGATGTATGTTTTAACAATATAAAATGAATATTGGAGAAAAATATTTGCAATGAAGTAAGGTGACTAAGGTTGAACCGTTAGAACTATTATAAATAAACAGAAATAAGCTTAAACAAGAAGAAACATTTTAATTAAAGACAAACCGGAACTAAGTCAGAGATTCTACGATAGTAATAAAGCTTATATGTATTGTACAAATTGGGTTACAGTTGCAAACATAAAGTGCTTTCCATGTTGTCATTAATAATGATAATACATTGTTCTATTTAAAAAAGTTAAGAGTTTTATGGTTGAATCTAATATATGTATCAAGATTTAAAAAATACCAGTAATATAATAGGAAGCACAAAAAAATATCTTTATTTATAGTTTTACTTCACCTAATTCGACATACCTACCAATATAACGCAGCCATAATCTAATATATACAGAGTGGTTATAAAGTCACTTTCCACCCCCCCCCCCCTTTAACTTTTGTGTTTGTTAAAACAAACAAATATCCTTTGGGGAACGATACTAACTTAACACAAAGTATCTTTTGAAGCAATTGGAAATTTAGAGTGTCCCCTAAAAAAGGGGGATTTTGGGGGCACTCAAAATTTTTAAATGCGAAGTATGGTCATGTGATACCTCATTTTAATGGTATATTTAATACTATGAAAATGTCATAACGAAAATAAAAATCGGACCACACACAACAAAATGGCGACCCTAAACGTGTTGAAATAAATCGACATAAAGTTGCTAATATCTCAAAAAGGAAGAGTTTTTAGAAAAAATTTCAAGCTACAAAAAATGTTTATTTCAAAGTGCTTGACCTAAAAAATTGCTTACAAATCGATTTTGTAATTTTTTTTTAAAGTTTTTAAGATGTAGGATTCGACTTAAACGTTTTAATGAGAAGCTAGTCATACGACATGTCAAATAACACTGCATTTTCTCCCCGAAAACAGTGTTGCAATGATAGCAAAAGGGCAGTAATTTTACATTAAAATTTACGAAATCGATTTGGAAGCAATTTTTTAGGTCAAGCATTTTGAAAGAAACATTTTTTGTCTTTCGAAATTTTTTCTATGAATACCATGGAGTTTTAGATATGACAATAAATATTGTTTAAAAGTAATATTCAAAAATGTTAATAATTCAATTAAATGTTACGTTATTAAAATTTACTACGAATCCAATAAAATTTAAACAATGTAGAAAGCTATTCTCTTTGTAAAACAGTAGAAAGCTATTTGTGCTGCGTTTTCATTGCGCACGTGTTGGCAAAATAAATGACGTTCAGATTAAATTTGTGTTGAAAGATTCTGTTATTGAAAAACTTGTGAAGAGATATTACCCACTAACTGCAAACCTGTTTTATAGTGTACATTATATTGCAAAGTCGTAAAGAGATCACAGTTCTGGCACTCAATCTGCATACTATTCTTATAGACACTTTTATACTTCTTTTTAGTATTCCTATAGACAAACCATTCTTAATATTACACTTACATTTTTAGAATTATGTGTTGAAAGAATTAATTATGTCCTTAAGATGTCGGTTCTTTAAATAAATTTAATGAAATATTTAAATACTTTTAATGAAGTCATATTTTGTTTTGTAAGTGAACAGTAATTTGAGGTTAATATTTGTTTATGAATGTTCAAACAAAATCGGACAAATATGTCCTTTCAATTTGTAAGCATTTATTTCATATCAGAAGTGAAATACAAAAGCAAAATAAAAGTAAAAAAAATATACTTAAATTAAATTAATTAACAACATTAAAAACGAAAAAGTGACAAATTATTATTTGTTAACCATACAACAACAAAAATTTTATAATTCGTATGTAAATATATTTTTTTAATTAAGATTGTTACATCATCTGTTCATATAAGGAATGTTCTTTTGCTTTAAATGAATCCATTATATTTTAAGTATTCTTAAACCAAAAAATAACTATTGTATTTATATAATATTTTACAACTTTATTTTTTCTCATTATTTTAATAATGCATTGAATCAAGAAAGCTGTGATACATTAAAAGAAGTATTGTATGTGCACCTTCTACTGTATTTGCAAAGTAGATAGAACAATGGCTGGATTGTTCTTATATGCTACACCTTATGAATTTTATATTTTACCTAGTTTATATTTCTTTGATGGATCTAACGATAATAAGACAAAAGTGTAAAAAGTGTAAAGAATATTTTTTCTTTTTTTTATATGTAACACTATGATTATATTTTCACTATCTCTATATATGATATATTTTATATTATTTAACTGTATATTATTTATATAAATTGTGGTTAGTGCCAGTTTCAAGGCAAAAAAATGCATTATGGTACTATGTTTGTCAACTTATTCTTCTATATACTGTTTTCTGAATAAAACATTTACAATTGAAGCTGTCAATGGAAATACTTTAAATAAGCAAAATTATACTAAAGCATTTTTCTTCATCCAAACATTAACAGAAACATTATTAAAATATGACATTAAGACTACAAATGTCCATAAAAATACGTCGTATATTTATATGTTTTTTTATAAACCAACTTAATTAATTACATCAAAGTCAAGGGTAAAGAACCCCATTTATCATTTGTCTGCTTGAAAGGAACTGCAAGTGACAATTTGTAATTTATCAATGTGTTTCGTAGTTTAAAACTTTCTACTGAACTTTTTTTATACTAAAAATTATTAATATCAAATAACTCATCTTATAAAGTAATAAATTTTACAGTAAATCTGTAAATTAATACAGAACAAGTATACATTCAAATAAATTATATAAATTTTTGTGCATTGATTCTACTGGTTTAATAAACAAATAATTAATAATTATTGATTGGTGACATATATTTATAGAATACGAAAAGCTAAGAGTTATACACATTATTATATATACATTGTGCATATACTAATTTTACAATTTGGCTACTTTTCACAATGTAGGAATATCTAAATTTTCACGACAAAAAAAATAATCAGATTCTAAACTATATTTTGTATGATTTGATAATTTACCAAAAGTAGATATGATTATCTTGTTGAAAAGTATATGTTTATTTCTGTTGATCTCTAATAACTACTGTTGATTTTTAATGATCTAGTGTATTTAGTTGTCAATCAAAATATAACTATGATAATATTAATTGCACATATACATTTTAATTCCATATAAACTTTTTTTATTTAGATTTATTAAAATGATCATACCTTTTTTTTAAAACTCATTATTCAAAATTTTCAACGTTTGTTATGATATACAAATTGTAATATATAGCAGTATTCATGATTTATTTGCATTAGTATTGCTATTTCTAAACTTGCACGGAAATCTACTGTTTGCACTAATGTGTGATATAATTGTAAATAATATTATTAAATGATTGATTAAGTCACAATTCAAAATTATTAATGTCTCAAAAAAAATAAATTAACTCAAATAATAGTTTGTATTTTTTTTTATTAGTTTAAATATAGATAAGACATAGGGATGCATACAGATTAATGTTTACAAGAACATTCAAAAACAAAATAACAAGAAATGTGTATGTAGTCTAAGGTAGAAATGTAGCTCACTAAGAAATTACGTTTTCCAATCCATGTTACGATAGAATAAAACTAAAATCTCACAAATTTTATATTTTTTAATTAAATAAATAATAATAAAATCTATAAATAATTCAGTAGTTGTTTAAATTCTTGATATATTAAAAATAATTTTTACGTTATAAATACAAAATATTTATACTGATTATTATATTAAGCAAATAGTGATACTTATACTAGATTCAAAATTATCTTTTTAAGTGTCTAGTAAAATCATAAATGAGTCATATAACATACACTTATGCTTCATAAAATTGCATTAAACAAACTTTCTTTATTTTAATATCTATTTCAGTTTCATAACACAACTCTTTTGATTGAATTCAGTAAAACGTTAAAGATGTTTCTTTGAAGCACATGGCATTGTAAATAAACTGTGTCTTATTAGTCTTTTTTGTCAAATCTGCAGGCGTAAAGTAAAATGTTATATAAAGTATCTAAAACATATTTATGAACATAACCAGTGAACGTAATTACTTCGTTGTATGTGTTAGATTTATTCGTTAAATAGTATTTATTTATCCATTTTAGCTGTATTATGAAATAAAGGTTACAGAAACTTTAAATTTTTTAATTCTTACGTCAGTTTATGTTCGCAATAATGACATGTTCACTATGTTGGCCAGATAAAATACTACCCTTGTAAAGTTTTCTTATTATTTTGAGTGTTAATTTCCTTCTCTTTTATAAGATAACATGTTTGTTTTTTCCTAAATTACTATAACAAGTTAAATATTTGATAATTAATTTAAAGTTGGTTATTTGTAGTCGATCGATGGTAAATATAATTTATTGATCCATGACAAGAAAACTTATACAACAACTATAACTTATAATTTAATTGTTATTCATATTTAAAATTTTAAAAGTAATATTTATTTATCTGCGGTCTTACAACCTATAAATTTGCGTCTCTGGATGGTTTTTATTAATTATTATCAAATCACCCAAAGAACAAATACAATTAATTGCACTTAGAAACTCAAATATATACATAATTTTACACTTGTAGAAGTCTTTATGTTCTAAGCATATATTTAGTAATTTTCTAATTATAAATGTAATGTTATACAACCTTTGTTATATTGATTATCGTGTACACATTCTAACGCTCTTTTATTAGATTGATTTAAGTTTATGAATGAACCTACTTAGACATGAAGGTACCCAAGACCAATATATTTACCCTAAGTGCAGTTTAGTTTAGGTTCTATTGCTTGTACTCTGGCCACAATGCCACTAATTACGGTCGTTTGTTTTGTTCAGATGAAATATATTAAGTAAGGTACTAAACTGTAATACAAAAGATTTTTTTTTTTTAATATTAAGTTATATTAATAAAGTTTTAAATTATGAGTTATTTAACTTGGATGTAGTAAAAATAAGAAATTATTTACATCAACTACTTAATTTTGCCCAATATTCTACTATATTAAAGACAGAGCTGTGGTATTCTATTTAAAATAGGATAAAGATACCTTCATTTTATCGTAAAGTTGCAATTACCTAGTGTATGCGAAAAGTAAATAAATAAACTAACATAGATTTACCATTTTTATTATATCATATTTAGTAGAAAACCTCTAATATAGGTGACCATGGACAACTGCTTTTCATAATTTTAAGCGAGATAATCTGTTATAGTTCCCTTATTAGAGCATATAATTTGATGATGTGTATAAACATTACATTGTGCAGATGAACAGCTTTGAAACTAATTTCAATGTTAACCAATGTTAATCAATTTCAATGTTGTAAGTTAACAGAAATCCTTTTAAAAATTTATATTTAAAGAATATTTGCAAAATAAAACACTTTCCATAGTCGTGTATAATAGCTTAAACATACAAAACAAAAATCCATTTGTTTTTGTTACATATTAAAGCTGGCGATATTACTATTTTTTATATTTTAAAATTGAAAAAATAAACATAATTAAGTCTTAGAAAACAACAACAAACATTGTTACAGAGTTAAACAAGACATCTTGGTGAACTTCTTTAAAGATTTACCATTTGAGCTAAATAATGTTAATTCTAACATATATTATACATTTGTAAATTAACTATTCTAGTGGAAATAAATCTAATAATGTAAGAATTAATAACGTGTAAAGGCATGTTCGGCTTTCTGCAAATTTCGACACTTCACGTTTTAAAAGGTCAGGATTTGTATTAAAAACAGACAACTCTTCATAAACTCAAGGTTTAATATCATATTCCTGGCTGGAATCATTATATATATATATTGTTTAATGTTTCAAATAATTTTAAATAAATTGTATCTATATCTTAATTTCACTTCTAATTTTACCGTGTTTGGATATGATTTAACTGGAGATTGTATTTGTCTTTTATTAAATAATACGTTTATCCAAAATTAAAACAAAGTTGACTTAAATTATCAATGTTCAGTTTGTAAATAAAATAATTTTTACTAAATAGATCACTTTTTTCTTAATATTTTGTATTTTTTAAATTATTACAAGAAAATTTTGTCTTGCATACATTTTGATATTATTTAGTTAAATCGATAAATTAAAACTAGAATGGTAACTTTCAAGTCGAAAATGTACTTAAAAAGTAAATATTTAACATTTTGTATTTTTTATAAAGGACTTAATTGTTCATAGCATTATACTACTTATTATAAATTATTACATTATTTTAAATTTATTCAAAATTTAAAGAAACAAATAGTATTTAACAGGAATTCTTTAAAAATTATTGAACAATTTAATATCTTCTAATGCAAAATTACATGTATTGATATATAAATATTTTTTAATAGCATTCTGTTCTTCTATAACTCTAAACTCAGTTCATAAACTATAAGTATTTAATGTGATCATAAAAAGGTTGTAGAATATTAGTAACGTAAAGATATTACTTCTTGATAATAATCTCTGTGGTGGTTTTTAACTAATCTATTGGGCAATTTTTAAATATCAATACTCTTTGATAGAAGTTCTTTTAAACGTTATAATAATCTTGTAAAACAAGTTAGTCGGAAATGTTTAACAATTTATTACATAAATTAATACAGAAAATGTTACATAATCAGTATATACAGATACTTACAAAAAAAAAAACATATATACCAAACCTACAAAAGTAAAAACAAAAATGTCTAGCAACACTTGCAGTTGTGTTAATTGAATTTTATATATATATATATTATATTTAAGTCTTGTATTTTTTTAACATAAATTATATTACACATTTTAAACAAATAATTACTACAAAGCTGTTAGCATTGTAACAATTTATAAACGTATCGAAAAAAATATTTGATGCAATTTTCAATAACATTTTTATTGAACAGAGGTTAAAAGGTCGTATTAGTTTGCTTTGTTCACTTGCTGCGGTTAGGATATATAACTTAAGGCATATAATATGCTCACTTTTAACAATAATGAAAACTTTAAAAAAAAATAATTTTCTTGGTTACTAAATAAAACGTACCTCACTAGTAAATAGCAAATCGTTATATAATTAGAAGACCGAAAACAGTAAGTTATTGTATTCAAATGCTTGAGAATAATGACATCTAGGACGACTTTAAAATAATATTTTCATTACTACTGTTTCATATCTTCATATGAATAAAAAAACTAATACCATTCCGTTTTAATTTTTTGCTATTTCTTCGAACTACATAACAAACAATATATTACTATTTTGTCATTATATTTAGTAAAATTACTTCTCAAAATCATAATACTTTAGCAAACATGATATCTTGTGGTTAACGCATAGACTTTTCAGACAGTGGGGCAAATATATACATTCTTATTTAAGACTAAATTGAGGTATTGTCAACAAAATGTCAGACAATAAGTAACTAACTGCAGCCTGGGACTTCTTTGAGTAGTTCAAACAATAAACATATTGGACTAAGTAAGATTGTGAGCTTATTAAATAATTATTTTTCAAACGACATGATTACATTTAAATTTTAAACCAAATACTTAAAAGTAATGTAAATGTATCAATGAAATAGTAAAAAAACGTTATTATATTTCGATGACAGTTTAGTTAAAGTATGTCTTTATGTTGAGTATGTCATTTAATATGGAAAAGTGTTTTAGGAAAAAACAAAAACAATCTCTTTATTTTAGTAGCATACATAAATATTTATTAGAGTAGGTATGAAACAATTTCTGTATTACATATTATTTGTAATACACAATAATAAGAATGTAACAAAATAAATTCTGTTTATATCCATCTACTAACATCAAACATATAAATACAATTTTAGTGTCAGCTTTTTTCAAAGCCGATATATGGTTATTCAGACATTATCAAACCCTAAACACACATTTATAATTTTTTTTCTCTGCCTGTCTATTTGTTTGGCAGGGCTAATCTCCGGAATAGCTAAACCAATTTTGACGAAACTTTCATCAGCATGTAGAGGACGTTTCACAGAATATTTTAGGCTACCTTTTATTTTGAAAATATTAAAAATATCTATAAACAAATTATTTTGAGGAATAGACAATATCGAATGAATAATGAACAACTTAGAAGAACTAACCTGCGTAATATTAAATGGCCGAAAAATACAATAGTGTGTTTAATTACAATTCCAAAATTAATTATTCTGCATCGGTAGAGATAGGTCTTTTAAATATATCTAGCAAACTTCTGGAGAGCTTTGAGGCGGACAGATGAGACTAAAGAATGTGTTGTTCTACTGGAAAATTACGTTTGGGTTTAATTCAACAATCTCCTGAACCCCTTAAATTGTGCTATAAACAATCTCTACATATCCTTTATAATATTAGATGTTATAAATTCAGCTTTTCAAATGACTTCTTTCGGGGCAAAATAATTGAAGGAAATGTTATGCCCACATTTAAAGTACAAGGTCAACACTTAATTATTAGTTTATCATTAAATTTTTGCGTTACTTCCAGTAGAAAATGCGAAAGATTTCTTTTTACTAATATATTTTATAAGTGATTATGTGCAACAAATTGATGCAAGAATGCGATATTTAAAAATTTTAAAACTTTGTTATTATAAAGCTTACAAACGTGCTTCGTGAATCAATCTTTACATTCGTGGTTTTAAAACTGCTCTTCAATATTTCCTACCTAAATCAAATGAATATAATTATAAAATAGTTGTTAACCAACTGATCAACCTCCTTCGACAGAGCACAGATATCGTTATAATGGACAGAAAACAAAGGAAGTGTCTATGCTTCTAGTAGATAAACAATGTGACATAGTACTTCAGTGAAAATACAACACTCTACAGCAAATTGCATAAACTCACTGATCTTATGATTCTCTACAGTATCCCCTTATGTTTGTGTATGGTGAAAACTGATATAATTTTGCAGTCTATCAAATGAATCAATAATAATGAACAAGCCTATCTAATTTTAATACAAATTACATTATTACAAACATTTGTTTAATCAGTTCTTAGTTGATATGTATGCTAAAACAGAAAGGCTATTGATATAAGAACAAATAAATAAAAAACTTATAATTAAATATTATATACACCTTCTGAAAATGAAGAGAACTTAATACGATTAGTAGTTTTGTTTTCTTTGTTTAGGGGGGGGGGGGGGGGGGACTACGTAAACGAATCCTGGTTGAATTTTTCTATGTCAGGAAATGGACTTCCCCATCTATTCATAACGTTTACGACCAACCGTAAATGGTTCTGATCGACATGACATTGTTTCAAGAGTTTTCAAACAAAAACTTTAAACAAATTATGTATTTACTGGTAAAAGGAAAAACTTTTGGTTCAATTCGTTGCTACATGTAGGTCTATAGTGTAGAATGTCAAAATTATTAAATGCACACATACGGTTAGAAACTGAAATAATGACAATTATCATTAAAAGTACCACTTGATAAATATTTAATGATAATTTATGTCCTTTAAAAAATATCACGGAAAGACTATTGTAATATTATGAGACAATTTGTCAATGAAATTAACCATTACAAAATGTATTTTCACGATAACGCAAATATTTACCAACTTATTTGAAAAATGTTATTATCATTAATATTTATTGTAACGCAAAACTTTTAACAGAGATATATGTTTAAATAAAATAAATGATAATAAAAAGTGATCATTTTGACAACGTATGTGAACATTGTCAATTTTTTACTGAAAGAAAATAAATTCTCTCGATTAAAATTAAAATAACTTTTTTACTTTAACATTTTACAAAGTAGCTCCATACATAATTTAATACTTTTAGAATGTGATAGCATCCAAATTGATAAATACCATTCACGCAAACCAAAATAGGTATTAATAATCATTTAAATAGTGATTCTTTATTTTGCAAAAATACATTACCGTTATTATTTCTAAAACATGTCCTTACATATATCTTTTATTTAATCATTTGTAATATAAAATATTTTGTTTCTGGTTACATATTTGATTTAAACTTACCTTGCTACTGTTTCTATCATCAAAATATACAAGATTATATATAAGTGCAAAAAATGTGTTCTAAACATTCTTACAAGAGTACTCTAATTTAAAGTTCGTATGATATGAAATATATTTACTCACCGTAATTTAATTAGGTACTTCAGTGCTTTACTGTTAGAAACAACAATAAGTTTGCTAACAAGGACCCGCATAAAGTAACTTGTAACACAATTAACTAGTAAAGTGACATAGTATTGCGTAAAACTAATAATTACACTTTTGTTGATATTTCAAAAATTCTTTCATGTACTGTTTGTAGAGAAACCGTAAAGTTAAACTAATGATGTATAATATTTGAAGATAATATTACAAAT
>JAGFPH010018204.1:0-12332 GCA_018207615.1 Philaenus spumarius | reverse complement strand
GCTTAGCAAAATTTCCATTATGGCGTGCCAGAGTCTTAGCAAAATTTCCAGTACGGCGGGCAAGAGTGTCGGCGGTGGACGTAGGAGTTTATACACTTAAAAATTCTTGTGCTACGATGGCAGTTAAATTGGTGCCTCTAAATTTCTTGTAATGTTACTACTAAATATAAATTGTTAGTGATAAGATTTGTTTTGTATTTTATATAATAGACAAAAGAGTAGTAGAAAATGGCGATGGCCATTACGTTAGTTTCGTAAAACCATAGTACATCATTAGAGGTTATTGGTTGACAGAAAACAGCTGATGGGAGTAATGTCCTCCATTTATTACTTAAGTCCCTTAAAACTGTTAAGCTTCTAGGTTGTACTGAACAGATACTTGGTCTTCCTCCTCCCTGGCCCAAGAGCAGTTGGATGACCGCCGTTATGGTAATACAAACACCCTTGAAGTAACTAGGTGCTTGGTCTCTAGTCCCAATACTTTCCTTCAATATGCAATCCTTACAATCTATCTCGACTCAATTCATCGATCTCTTTCTCTTCTGGTCTACCAATCTTGACGTGGTAAATCCCTGCAGATGTTCTCTCAGTTTTACCTGTAAGTAATTACCATTTAATATTTGTTAATGCTCTAAGTTTGTACATATTTGATTGTTAGTGCACAACATCTTTTTAACCGATTAAAATGTTTGCTTTAACAATCAATGTACAAAATCTCACAAGCATATCATTTATATTCAAAACAAATACGGGTCACCAAAAACCAAATATAGAGTAGAGTTTTCATAAATTTATTATTTCCAATATATTGACAATGATTTAAAATCTTGTAGATAGAAAGCTTTTTAAGTAAATATTATAAAATTACATAATATATTATTATGTTCAGATAAGGTATTCATTTTTGAAATGTACAATATTTATATTTGATTCACAGCATTTTTCATGTAATAAATTTTTCTACTAAAAAGATAATTGACATTAGTTGTATATTTATACTATTTTAGAAGACACAATATTACTTATATAACAAAATAGCAGAGCTAATTAATTGTTTAAACTGAGCTCCATAACGAGAAGTTTGCAAATGATTTAATTCATATTAAGAGTCTGCTGTAGTAGCGGCCATCTTGGATTTTTATCCCATAAGGGCAATGTTAAATTTCAAACCATTTATTTCGTTTATTTTTTATCAAAATTGTTTCCAAGGTCTTATTTTAAGCACAGTGACAATACGCATCCGTCTTGCAATTTAGTTTTTTTTTTTAAATGCTTTTGATTTGTTATGCAATTGACATTTTGTAAGTACAAAGTTTGAATTTTTTTCCTAACACAATAAAAAATTAATAATGAAAAATAATTTGCAAGCCGGATCCGAAATTTTATAAAGAATATTCAGTTTTTTTTTCAACACTCATTTACAAAAGATAGACTTATAAAATGGTTTGAAACGAGGCAATGTCAAAGCGTTCAGCTGCAAGAAATTGCACTGTTTAGATAGGGATATAGTGAGAAGCGCTTTCGTTTCCGGTTGCTTTCTCGTTTACTGGAGCAGACCCTTAAGTAAGAAACACATCTAACTCCTGTGTTACCTGTTTTATAGGCCTACAAGATAAAAAAGACAACATGCTGTATTTAACAGTTAACAAATACGCCACTGCCATTTTTTGGTCAAATTTGGGGACCTTGGAGTTCTTAACTATGCCAGCGCTGCAGTGTGTACAGTTATTGTACTGCTTCATTAAATTCTTCGCATGCGACATCTGTGGGGTAAGACGTTTGAGCCCGACTAGAATATTGTTCGCATAAGCACTTCGTTTTTACTAATGGTGATAATATTTTTAATTTTCTTCGAAATGCAGCCACTGTTATATTTGAAGAAAACTACAATGCGTAATTAGAATGATTTAGTGTTTTCAAGTAATTCAACTGATTTATGTTTTCGTCTTGTATAAATGCAAATATTTTCAAGGAAAATTGATAATTTACCATTTCTGTCGCATAAATATTATAGTTTATGTGTTAACCTTACGGAAATTTTTACAATATCGTTGTGCGACATATCGTGTGAAAGCTTATTTAATTCTGAATCCAAAAAGAATAATTATAAATATATTTAAAAAAAATAGTAGGTACAGCAAAATGGGGCAAAATCGGAAAACACGATTTCGTTGTTTTTCTGCCGCCATTTTTAATCGGTTAAAGATATAGACGTGCAAACTTCACAGTTGGTTTTCTCTCAAAATTCTACATCGAAATGATGTATCACATGACCACCTTCTGATTTAAAAAAAAAAAAAACAAAGTTACATTCAAAATGGCGGATACAAGATGGCGAATAGTTTTTTTTGAAATCTTAATAAAATAGTATTTTTACATAGAGTAGGTTCCACAATCACATCTATTTTCAAACTTTCCTTATATACGAAATATTAAACCGTTTCCAGACTTTCCGAACACCTGGTATATTTCGTACATGTGTAATATATATTTCTTCAGCGCCTTCGTGATTAGACCAATCTCCCAAATAGTTAGTTAAAACCCTACGTATAACTTTATTTGAAAATTCGCTCAACTCACGTCAGTAGTTCAGCTGCTGAGTTATTTAACTTTATGTAACTAGATAGTATCTCGAAACACACATTCTCCGTATATGTTTGGTAGTTTAGCTGTATCACTGAAGAGGGCAAAATGGTGGTTGAAACAAGTTTCAGTTCATAAACAGAGAATTTGTTTTCAAGGCAATCTCAATATTTATTCACTAGGGTATTTATTAGTTTGTTTATTTTGATTATTTATAATTTTTGTTATAATTTTAATTTTTTAAATTTTAACAGAGTTCTTACCTTCAGTGTTTATCGTTGTAAGTATTTTTAACATAATTATTTTTGTTTTATGTGTATCAAAAACTATGTTTTCCAAATAAAAGCATCGTCAGCTGTGAAAAACTGCACCACGGTAATTCCAGTTTGTGAAGTAATACTTAGTGATGGATGAGTGGAGTTGATAAGCATCAAGACCCTTCAGGGGAGCAGAAGTATATGGCTTAACAAAAGACGGCTGTGCGGTGCTGAAAAGATTTCCATTTTATTATCATTTAATATTGCGTTGTAGGGAGAAAATAAAAACGAAGACGGTTCAGTGGTCAGCATCCTTAAAGGGGGCAAAACTGGTATTGGGTCGTAAAATCCGGATACCTAATCGATAGTCGTATACAATAGGATGCTCGCTCTTTTACAAATTCGATTCTTGGTAAATTGGAAAATCGATTGATAGCTTCGATAACTTATATATTCCGAAGTTTAATAATTTCGTTTAACACTAAATCGGAATTAACATGTAAAAGTAAATTACCTTTCCTAATATTACAAGGCCATAGCTAGGGGGGTTAGGGGTCAAACCCCCCCCCCCCCCGAACCCCCGAAATTTAGTACTAGTAAAAATTAATACTAGGTTTAAAAATTGAAAGTTAAATTATCAAATAGGCAACACAACAGAGGATCCAGCAACATATTTTACATCATTGTGCATTACATGCATACTGATATTTAGATTTGCTAGATTAGGCCTAAACTACAACATACAATACACATGGATGCAGTAGGTTACAGCCTTACTCTCTTGTGAGCTTGATCTGATCTATTAAATAAGAAAACTATGAAGGTTCAACAAAAATACTTTACTCTAACAAAACAAAATCATTCATCATCCTTACATACTATAATATTTTACATGGGTAACTATATAAAAAATTTTAAATAAGCATGGAAATTGTTGTTTAACATGTTCACTGTTGCGCGAATTTCGTATTTCCTATGCTAGGAGCTGACCTTTTATTTTTTTATATTCATAGCCTAAATGAGTAGAAATTACTTTATTTTTTATTTTTGAACCCTTCTGCGTAATAATCACTAATAATTTAAAGCGGACGCACATTTGCTTAAATAGCACTAGGCTTAAGATTGGCGTGCGATGCACTGTTCGTCGGCCGCTTCTCATAGTGTTCAGTGTCAAGCTCACATGCGCGTCTTTAGCATTGAACGTGTTAAAAGGGTTTAAATTCAAATCCCAGTACCCCCCCCCCCACGAAAAGTTTTCCTGGCTACTGCCTTGCCTAATAAGAATCTTTGAAACTAATAACAGCTGTAAATATCTGTAGGAATGAGTTTTGGTAAATTGAACTCATCAAACACACTTTTATATACAGGGTCAACTCCATATCCTTGGTTGTTTTACAGCAAACAATCCAAGTAGCCTTATGTGTTATTAATTAATATTTATCTTCTATACTTTTAACCAATGTGTGTAAAGTCATTACATTTTTTTAAACCTGATATTATTTCTAATAAAATGTAAGGTTTGAATGAGCACAATTGTGTTATATTTAAAGATAGGCACAGTTAAGAAGGTGGAAGCCAGTTTAGTTAAGTCTGACAGGTTTTGGCGCCCTGCCGATCGTAAATCAAACAACGCCCTATCATTAAACATGCTAAATAATCACATACATAGAACTACATCAAACGATAAATTTCATATTCAAGTAGAGCAATATAAGAAGAGAATGAGAAATAAATAAAGTTAACCTGTTTTTGATTTTATTTGCATTTTTATAGTTTTATGCTTTATGTTTCTTACAGTGTTATCGTTTCAACCTGTTATTGCATTTGTAGTTTTATATTTGTATATTTAATTTTGTTAACTAGTTTTATGTGTTGTGTTTTCCTTTTTATTGTAGTTATTTATCTAGTCATTATTGTTAGTTTAATAAATTCAAATTGTGTAAAGAAATACGCTCCCTGTTATCAATGACTACATATCAATAAGACAATCAGTTTAAATGGGTAGGATTCAGTCATTACATTTTTTTAAACCTGATATTATTTCTAATAAAATGTAAGGTTTGAATGAGCACAATGAGAAAGTAGGTATAAAAGTGAGTTTGCACCATCAGTCGCTAGGAGCTCTCAGGGCGCGTTTTGCCGGCCGACTGTGGGTCAAGTATGGAGAGAGGAGAAACAGAGAGGTCCGACTGTCATGTGACCGTGACCGTTGAATCCTCGCGGCGGATGCCGCAAACACACTTTTATACCTGCTTCCCTGGTCTGAATTTTTACATTGGCACTTTTCGTCTTATTGATTTGTAGTCATTGCTGTTATTCAAAGAGGAATAAAACAGATTTTATAGTTTTCTATCATCTCAATAAGTATAGTAATTTGATGTTTTGTAATTTTGTACAGATTTTACTAAGCTTCTGACCCTTCAGTACAAATAGCTTTAAAGAACTGTTAACACAGTATGACGTCGATAATCCGACTGTAATTCGGATTAACAAACTGTTATGTTTTTCAAACATGATAAGAAACTTTTATAATGACATTAAATCAAATATCTTTAGGTCTAAATTTTCTTTAAATTGCTTGTAAATTTCAGTATTTTCCCTACCAACTTGAGACCAAACGCTTTGAATTGATAATTATAGTTTGTCCAAACAGGCGTGAGCTCTGAACCATAAAATCGACCCTCGCTCCCCGCGCGCAGACACACTCACCTACCTGGCGCTAATCTTTTTTCTTCTATGAATCACCAACTACAAAATAACATTTTTCTAACTGTTAACTTGACTTAATTTTTCCTCTAATTACTGAATTCTAAATATTATTCCTCCAAAATGAGTTCAAACACGGTACAATTGTGACAACTCTAAGCGGTTGTATGGTCAGTAGGTTACAAAATCATAAATGTGACTACTTAAAAATGGTTATTGACATTTTATTTGAATTAACACGATCACAATAACATACATTAATAAAATTACAGTAATTCTAATAGTGATTTCAAATGTATGCAAAAAACAAAGAAACTAAATCAGAATCAATATAATTCGACCACGCAGCTGAACCGCTGACGTGAGTTGAGCAAATTTCCAAAATTAAGTTTATATGCCTATGTTTTAGGGGTTTCAACCAAAAATTTGGGAAATAGGTCTACTCACGAAGGCGTTGAACAGCTGTCTGTGTGTACGCTATATATTAGTAGAATTTGTTTGCACCACTTGGCTTAGAACCGGGTTCTTCTATGCAATTTACGTTTTCGTCGATTTTGGGAGAACTAAGCGAGCTAGAAGGTTGCGTAAAAAAACAAAATTTGCAGAATAACATCCAACATTTATATTTTTAGAAAAAACTCTAAAAAAATTTCATTTTCGTAGTAAAAATGTAAAAAAATAGTTACTTCCGGTCAAAAAACGTACTTCCGGTTGTTGGATTTTTTTGGCTAACGAACTCGTCCGAGCGACGTAGACAACCAATATGTATACCAAATTTGAACCAAATCGGACTTAAAATGCGGCCGCTAGAGTGCGAACACATATATACATATATATATATATATATATATATTGCAACGGATAAACCTTATGCAATGCGTGAAAAATTGAGTTTTGTTGTAAAACGGCAAAAATCAAGATTTCATAGCAGAAGTTGAGGTACACCCTATACTTAACTAGATTAGAATACGACAAGTCCCGGCCAACTGTACTGTGTCAACAGAGATGGACTTTTGTCCAGGAACTTGTTTCGAGTTGCCTGAAAGACTTAGAAAAATTAGTTGTTTTTATACAGGAATAAGGTGTTAAATAAAAGTATAAAATTGATGAATTTTATGGGTAAATGTGAAACACGGGAGGTGGTAACATTGTTCATGGAAGTCACAATTTTGTAAAATAAAAAATGTTAAAGTTATAAAGAGTTAAAGTTATAGGAAATTCTCAAATTTCATCAAAAGTAAATGAAAAAGATATTTTTGAAAAGCGTAAGAAAAATTGCATAAAAAATGTTAAATAACAAATTAAGGAATTTTTGGTATTTTAAAAGTTAGAGATAATTGTTAAAGTTTGAAGGTGAAAAAGCACCATGAAAAATGAAAAAGGGAAAATGAAAAAGTAAACAAATTGTAAAGAAGTAAAAGTTCTATAAGATAAAAAGTTTATAAATTGTTAATTAATTAAAATAATAGGTGAGAAAGTTCATACCTATATTTTGCTAAAAATAGAATGAAAAAGGTGGTAAAAATAATAACATAGTGTTAAGAAGGAGTAAGGGTATAAAATTGTAAATCTCAATCGAAAGTATCAATTTTAAAGTTAAAATTCAAATTCAAAAGTAAATGTTAAATTTGGCAAATTTTGCAAGTCCCAAAAACAGAAGAAAAATCTTCGGACAGAATGGAAATTTTGGCTGATATATCATAAAATAAAAACCAACATAGAAGAAAAAAGAAAAAAGATTTTCCTTCAAAACCAGAAAAGTTTTCGCGAGGAAAAACCGCGGAATACGCGAGGCAGCGCCATAAGCGAACCAAACGTAGTACGACCATCACTCAAGTTTGAGAAGAAAGGAAAATGTATCAGGAATACGATTACGAAAACCGCAAGTTCATAAAAGCAGTTAAAGGAAAACTACGAGGAAAATACGTAAGACAATAGGAGAAAATGTAAGGAGGGGAGATATAGATTAGCTGATGGCAAGGCCTAACGAAGAAGTTAGTGGGGGTAGTACCAACCTAAAACTTAAAGAAATCAATGCAAGTTGCATGGCAAGATATCGAACAAGGAATAGAAAAATAAGAAAGGCAGTTGGTACTCGGAAGGCGGCAAAGGAGGTTATATAAGCGGAGTACAGCGGGAGCCGCGCATCTAACGATCTATCACCTATCGCTCTATCTGGAAGCTGGAATCGCTCTCTCACTCTTTGAGTTTTTCTTTAGATCGACGTTGTTAGACGGATCTGCGATGTTATTGTAACGTACTTAGAAGCAGTGTTTTATAAAGACAGCAGTAAGATATGTGTCAATCAAACAGTGAACATTTTAATTAATTATAATATTATGCGATATAATATTTCAAGTAACAGTTTTCATTAAAATTTTATCAAACGTAAATACGAGTTAAATGAACAAAGACAGTGTAAAATCAGTTAGTATTACAGACAGTGAAAAAACGATTGGACAGTTTGAGTGAATTACGCTATAGTTAATTATATAGCGGGTGCGTCAAAAAATCTATAAATGACGTAGTCTACAGGAATCACAGGACTGATGTAATGACAATAACTGGAACCACACATGGACTTTGAAGGACTACTGGAATAAGAAGCGGAAACCAAATCCGGGAAGGCGTTAAACCAAATCAGGGAAGGCGTTAGAAGACATCAGGGAAAGTCAAACCAGGCAAAAGCTGAGACCACGAGAGACGTTCAACCGCACCAACGATAACCGGACTTCAGGGAAGCTGTATTTCAATCAACATTCTTGGGAAAGGTGTTCAGAGTCCAGGGTCGCAGTAATAAAAGGTCTGTCAGAAAAGTTACGATATCCCTTATTAAAATATTGCCTGAGTTAAATTTAAATAATTATTGATACTGGGTTGAGATAAAAAATTAGGTTTTTCAAAATATAAAATTATTAATCTTGTAAATTAAATATATAAAATCATTTTCATAATTAAATAATTAAATAATAAATATTAAAAAGGAAGGAATAATTAAGTATAAATGAATAATAAATGGTTCTACCTGAAAGAGTTAAAATTTATGTAAATAGTAAATTTAGTTTAAAATTTATGTTTTTGTAGTGGAAAGAACCACAGAGTATTTTGAGTTTTTTATTGAATAAATTTTCTTTTGATTTCAATTAATATAATTAATTTACCTTGTTCAAGAAATTCCTATTATCTAAGTATCCTATATGATAAGTTGTTTTCAGTGTATGATCAATATTGAAGGGCGGAAACGCAAAGTTGGCATTTCCAACGAAATTTCACAAAGCACAAATAATTTAATTATTCTAGGTAAAGTTCCACTGTTCTCACTCCTCGGAGATGGTCAAATAAATATAATATTAATTACTGAGCTGAGCAAATTTAAAGTTAAAAGTAACTTGAATAACTGGAAGGAATTTAATAAAATATTTTTATTTAAGGTGACTATAGGCATAGTTATCTTAACCAGAGTTATATCACCTAGGCTATTAAAATTAATTTGCCTTAAACTTCCAGTAGGTGATATAATCTCTTTATTCTGTAACAAAGTAGGGAAATCCTACAGACAGACAAGCGTCGGGGCTACATTGCAGAGGTGGCTCCCGAACGTCATAAAAAAGGTCTGTCGTTGCAGGGTTGACGTCGCAACGCGGGGACAAAAGGAAAACAAACTTCCTCCCCCAGCGTCGTGCAACTCGTGCGTCGTTGCAAAGTTGGCGCAGCCAACGTGGGGCTCGACGCGTTGCAGAGTTGGCGCCCACCGGTGTGGCTTGATTTAACGGAAGGTTAAATAAAGTCCAGAACTGACAGAATAAATTATTTGTGCTTATATGTATGTGTTATAATAAGAATTAAGTTAGATTGTGTAAACATACTAGTGAATTTGATCAACATTAAATATTTCCCGGGTTTGGTATTCCGCAGTTTAAGAGGGGGAGTAGGCCAAGCACCTTAGAAATAATTTGTCGCGGTAAAAACGTAAATAGAAAAAGGGGGTTTTCAAAAAAGTTAAGAAAAATAAAATAAAAGTAGTTAGGCTACGAATATTTTACTTCCGACAAATAAGGAGAAATTTCTAAGAGCAAAATGGCGAACAAAGAACTTAAAGAATTTATGGAAATGCTAAAAAAAGAGAAAGCTGAAGAAAAACAAGTAAGAGAAAGAGAGAAAGCGGAAGAGAAACAATTAAGAGAAAGAGAGAAAGCGGAAGAGGTGGAAAGAAAAGAAGAAAGAAGGCGGCTAAAAGAGGCTAAGATAGAAGAAGATAAAGCGAATGAAAGGAGGTTGCGAGAAGAAGAAAAAGCGAATGAAAGGAGGTTGCGAGAAGAAGAAAAAGCGAATGATAGGAGGCTGCGAGAGGAAGAGCAGAAACAATTATATACATTAATTTCAGGAAAATTGGAAGGAGTATCGCAGGAAATAAATGTAGAAAAAGAAAGGTGTTTAAGTCAACACAAACAGGTAGAAGAAAGGCTTGAGGATATTGTAGGCAGTATACAATTGTTAGAAGAATCTACCGGGGTAATTAAAAAGAAAACTGATGAAGATTTTAAATTAATTACAAATAGGGTAACGAAGGTAGAACAAAAAGTGCTAGAATTAGGGGGACAGCCAGGTATGGTTAGGAGCCTGGTAATGCCGAGATATGAGGGGGAGTGTAAAAAAATAGAATTTTGGGGAAATCCACACGAACGCCCTCAGCAATTTATAAGGGAGGTAGAAAATTTGATCGAGGAAACTAATCCATTTTTTAGCGATCAAGAAAAGTTAAAGTTTGCAGTGCGACAATTAAGGGGTAGTGCATTAGAATGGTGGCAAGTTATGCAAACAGAAAATATAGGGTACACAGGGTTTAAAGAATGTTTTTTAAAAAATTATTGGTCGTTACAGAAGCAAAAGTTAATAAGAAATAAAATAGAATATGGTAGGTATAATGATAATAGTAATCTTACGCGAGCAGATTATTTTTGTAAGTTAGTAAACAAAGCTAGAGATTTAGATCCACCGATTCCGGAGGGATATTTAGTGTTTACTATATTCCAGCATTTTAATGACCAGATTAGGTTAGCGGCAATGGGAAAGCATAGCGAGACGGTTAGAGAAGCCATACAATTTCTAAATAGTATAGATATGATGGAGGAAGCGCGTAGGGGAAATAGGCCTACAGGAACGCCGAATAATGATAATAATAACAGGCAAAACCCCCAACCCTATCCGAAACCTAACCTGCAATCCTATTCGCAAAACCCAAGAAATACCGTACACCCTAATAACCCAAGACCCTGTCCATCAAATCAAAATCCTAGTTCAAAGCCGAAACAGGGAAACTAGGAAAGGAGGTTCTGAAAAATAGGCTTCGGAGTTTTAGGGCTGATGATATAACTAAAAATCAAATAAATAAAGTAAATAGAAGGG
Source organism: Philaenus spumarius (assembly GCA_018207615.1). Lineage (NCBI taxonomy): Eukaryota > Metazoa > Arthropoda > Insecta > Hemiptera > Aphrophoridae > Philaenus > Philaenus spumarius. The sequence continues at coordinate 1,380 of JAGFPH010018204.1, read as the reverse complement.
GCGAAAAAATAATTAAGAGGGAGTTTATTAAAAAACCGGAAAACACGGTAATTAAAAATGAAACGGCAGTATGTGTACAGAAACCCTTAAGTAATATACACTATAATATTCGCGAGGATTTGTTAGATAATGAAGGGGAGGAAATTATTAAAGATAAACCAATAGAGGAAATCCCGGCGATATTAGTGGAAATTGGTCATTTACAGGCTATTATGGAAATAGACACTGGATCTGAAATAACAGTTATGCAACAGGATTATTACGAGCAGCTGAAAGCGGAAGGAATACCAATAATGGAACTTCCAGTAGCAAACGTAGAAATAATTGGAGCGCTTAAAGGTAAAGTTCAAAAAGTACACCGCCAAATTATGTTAAAATATAAAGTTCAAAACAAAGAAATGGATTTAAAATTATTAATAGTGAAAGGGTTAAAATCCAGAATACTTATAGGGTGTGATGCATTGTATGAAATGCAGGCGAAAATAAATATGGAGAAAAGATTTATAAGGTGGTCATACGAAGGAATAATATATGAGTTACCATTTATAAATAAACAAACGGCAATAAGTCAAATTAAAGGGAAGTGTTTAAAGTTAAGGTGTGAAAATCAAATAAATAAGCAGGTTAAAAAATCAATTAAATTAAATGATGAAAATAAAGGGAACCTTATCAATAATAAACAAGCAATTAACGTAACCAAAAGTGTAGAGAACGCGAAGGGGTTAATTAGCTTAAACGGATTAAATCAAGTAGCGGGAGAAACAAAAGCAGGAAGTAAAATGGCGCAGCAAGACGGGAAAACAACAGGATGTAGGGTTAAAACGTTAGGAGGCGTAGAAGGGTTGAAGAATGAGAGAAATTCACTTCAATGGAGATTAAGGGAAAAGGAAAGAAAGGGGTTCATCGCCAAAGGGTTCACAAAGGAAACCAGGGATGAAGAAGCGCGTATGAATAAAAATAAAATAAAATTTGATATAAGGGGGAGTAGTTATAACGTTGTTAACCGTAATCCAAAAATAAGTTGTAGTCAAAGCATAGTCCAAACAAAAACTTCACTAAAGCACTGTTACACCACGCGAAATAATCCAATTAATAATAGTATCAAACAAATGTTCAAAAATTATGCAAATCATTCAAACACTGATTATAATGAGATGCGTAAAAACCATAGCGATTTAGGCCGAAGGAACAAGTCAACTAAAGCTCGTTTTAAAAGCAACACGGATTCTATGAGAAATACTAACGGTAAAGAAGGTGCGTTTGTTAGAAAGCATACGAAGATAAAAGCAAGTGTAGGCCTAATCTCGGAGACAGAGTGTCTAGCAAAAATGGAAAGGGAAAGTAATACGAGACCGTACCAAGGCCGATGTCGAGCGACTA